>JBAJNP010002602.1:0-46614 GCA_036877545.1 Yasuhikotakia modesta
ATGATGATGAATCTTTGATGTTTTTGAGCTATTTTCTGCGGTTGCATTTTCAGTGTTTTTCTGAGTTTGATATCCTGTGCAGGTGCTGAAATTACCAGGTTTACCAGTGTCACATGAATAAAAAGGGGGTGTTGAAATGTTAGATTTAACTATCTCTGTCTCTGCTTCTGGCGTGAGATGTAACAGCCAGTCCGGGTCAGATAGAACCGGGACTTTTCCTACATTCTGTGGTTCTTTCCCCTGTTTCACAATCCTCACTGAGTCACCGGCTTTACTCTCTGTGCCAGGCTTGATTTTTTTTTTTCAAACCCAGCTTGCGTGTAGAACTGTACTGTAGTAACAACAAATCTTCTACATCACTCTATTAACTGAACATAAAGCTCAGTTTGTAGCCCTCTGCCCACAATGGCTGTAAGTAGATATCTCTCATAAACGTCACGCCCATGAGAGGCTGCAGTGGAGGGGGTTCAGCTATGGCTTTGCCCTGTCAAGCTGGTTTGAGTCACGCACTAGTTGTTATGTAAGGTAAAGAACAGCATTTCTACAAGACTCAACAATAAAAGCACAGAGTCAACATGTGTGAAACTACTGAGCCTGGCTGTGGTGTCTAAACTGTGTATGTCACAACATGATTTATCTTAGCGAGTCCTATGAATACCTCCAATGAAATTTGCATGGGCTTCTGTGTGGCCACGTTTTTTTCAAGGGTGTGACGATATAATCAGAAATGGCATGTGACGTAGTTTGTGCATGTCAGTTTTTGCCATGGCAAAATATATATATACACACACACACACACACACACACACACACACACACACACAGTGCTTACAGTAAAGGAAAAAATGCTATATTTTATGAATAAGGTAAATATGGGGTATGGGGTGTCCTGTTGAGGTGACACTATCCCATTATTTCTTAACACGTGTATAAAAGCAGGTATAATATACACTGACTGTGATAGGACATCTATTAATTTTAGAGTGGATATTTGTTGCACTTTAAACCTTAATGTTATGCCCTTGCTATTATGGTGGTCTTGTGGTTACATTTGTGGCAGGGGGTTTTATCTGTCTGGGTCAGCAGACGCCATGACTACAGAAAACTATTAGTGCACAAAACTTTGTATCCTTCTGTCTGTGAAACTGGCCTACTTAGACTTCCTTCGCTGTTTTGACACCAGGCTGCCATGGTTACAGCAATTCCATTGTTCCAAAGAACATTTGGAAAACATAATTGTGTCTGGAAGCGTTTCAATATGATTTTTTAATCCATTTTTTTTGTGAATGGAAAATTGCTTTGCGTTATGGGTAAAGTTGCCCTGTAGGTTTTTGACTGGTGGAGAATAAAACGAACAACAAAATGTTGTTGTCCATTTACTTAAGGAGGAATGCAAGCTGTATTTCGAGACAAGAATATTACTGACACTATGGGGCCACCAAGTATGCAAAAAGGCTAGTTTTAGTCTCGTGGTTTGTGCTGTTGATCAAATCTGTAACTTTGTGTTCTTCTTCCACAGCTCAGCATATGACGAAAAGACGGGCTTGAAGGTCGCGGTCAAGAAACTGTCCAGGCCGTTCCAGTCCATCATCCATGCCAAGCGCACATACAGAGAACTGCGGCTGCTCAAGCACATGAAACACGAAAATGTGAGGAGATTTCTACATCTTCTTTCTCAAAAACCCCTTTTTCTCACCTTCTAAAAAGCCCTTTCCTCACCATGCATGTTTTTGGCAAGTAGAGCTTTTGTACTGACTAAGGAGATAAGTTCTACAGACTGGGTTTAAACTGAGCTGATATTTGTGTATTTAGCAGGTCGAAACTCTCTTCCAGTAGAAGCTGCGTGCTACTGTTCTTCTCATGTTGTCTGTTGTGTCCTCTGTTTCCTCATTTCTGCACTATTAAGGAAACCACGCGTCCCTGCCAGCACAGATCCCACTGGGATCATCTTTGCATTATGAAACTCTATTGACTGCTGCTATGCTAACGAGAGAGTGGAGAGAGATTGTAAACCGTTAATGCATAACATACCATGCATGCTGGAAATTAGAAGTGCATGGTGTACTGATTATATTTCACCTTCATCGATTGCTGTATTCATTCTTTGTTGATAGCTTTAAGGCAAACGATCAGAGATAATTGAGCAGGCCTGAAATGCCTTGCATCAGTTTAGAGAAAGTTGACGTGACCTTTTCTACAAGGTCAGAAGAGAATTAAAGGGCTGGCTGTTGTTTTCGAGGCTGGCACACGGACGTTCTCTGCAGTGCAGATCATCTTATTTGCCTGCTGTTGTCAAGGCGTTCATTGTGGTTTTGCATACAGGAGAAAAAGCCCTTGAATCTTTTGGGCTACTGGACAGGGTCCACCAATCCGTGCAGCCTCTGTCTGAGCGTGGGTGAAACTCTATGCTGGATCTTCACCGCCCACTCACTCTCTCTTTGTGTCTTTTTCTTGCACGCTTGCACATTTATAAACAGATGTAACTTTTTATAAAGCTCAAATCACTGAAAAGATTGGCTTTAAACATCAGTCATCTTTTCATTTTAAGCAGCAACAGTGTTGCAACAGATCATAGTAAAAACAATCTGTGCTCAGTATTGTAGTCAGACCAAGTGTAGCCAATGACTGTTGCATGCATGAGTGTAATGCAGTGGTTTACAATCCGTGGCTGCAGACACAAAGGTTGCCGGTTCAAATCCTAATAGAGGCTGTCTCTTTATTTGTGTTGTGCTTTGTGTGACATGCGGCCGCAGGTTGCCTCAGGTTGCCTCAGGTCAGCTGTTCCTGCAATTTGTGTATTGCATGCCAACTGCATGCAGTAGTGCTGACCAAGTAACTCTGGTGTTTTTGTGGGCTCAAGTGCATCGATGGTGCAGCTAGTATTAAATGCACCAGCCCTGCAGATAGAGAGATAAAAATTGTACCCGTACAGAAATTAAAGTTTCACAGAGGATGTTCACAAATGGAGCAATCAGATATTATACTACATAAGAACCACAGTGGGTCACCTCATAAAAACTTCTGTAATCATTAGAGATAAAAACGTGAAGCTTGTAATTTTCTGTGACAGAATTATAACTGTTAAATATTCTGTTTACTTGACTTGCCAAAATCAATTGTGGATTTTATCTCAAATTTATCTCAACTTAAATTTATTTCAAGCATTTTTATCAACTGAAATTTTTTCAGTTTTATAAATGGCAGCCAATGTTCGAAAGCGTGTGCGCATTTCCTGCGCAGACATGCACCTGCACTCAAGCGCATTGTTGACTAACACAAAGCAGTTACTGTGCATATGTGACTTCTCTGCTGTTTTTCACAGTTAACAGTTGTTAAAGTATTTGACATGGACTTATTGCCAATTATTAATATTGTCAATTAATATTGCCAATATTGCAATGATTGACTTTGACTTTTGTTCTTTAGGTTATTGGCCTTTTGGATGTTTTCTCGCCAGCCACCAGCCTAGAAGAATTCAATGATGTGTGAGTATTGCACCACTTTTGCAGCATGCAAAAACAAACTGCAGCGTTCCCAGGGGGCTCCGGATATGCAGATGTCAGGTTTTCTGGCTGCTGGGATGAAATTTGATCAGTTGATTTCACGAATGGATCTTTTCACTGTCCTCTGCACTTGTTCCAGAAAATGTTGCAAAAAGGTTAATGGGGGTAACCAGGCATGCTCTGTGTGGCTGTTTGAGGGCGTGTAGGTCAGAGATGGACATAATTCCCACTGGTTCTGCAGTGGTTCCTGAAGACAGTGACAGGGGACGGGCTTCACATCTGACAGGAAGTGCAGCTTCCTTTGCACCAGGGTCGAAAATAAATGGGGCAAAAAAGCCAACAAAATTATTGCCCCTGGAAGACTGAGGGGCAAAAAATGCCACTGCATAATCAAATTACTTTCATTACGACTGTTGCGATTACAGTAAAATAGAATGAAAGATATTAGTTATAGTATTATGTATATCTGCTTATGTGCATCCAAACATTTTACACACTGTTGTGTCTGTTGAGGACATAAATGTAATGTAAGGTAAATTCTAACCCTGCTTTATACACTACAGTAATGACTCGGGCGGAGCCGCCACACGTCATTTGTATGTGTTCCCATCTAATTATACAGGTGTAGGTGTCTCTGTCACCCTGTTGTGCATTGCTTTATAACGGCATAATACAAGGAATTGTTTGCACACTGTGCTTTTAAGGTTGTTAGGTGCATTAGTATTATTTCAAATGCATTGCATGCAGTTTAAGCAATAATGTAAAAACAGCAGAACTGTTTTTTTCCTGCAGAGTTCTGCTCTGGGAGGGATGATAAACATTGTTGCCGTGCACGTGTCAGGAATATCCGTGGTTACCATGGTAACATGGCTTTAGCCATTCAGCATAATTTCTTTACAGTACATGTAGGCAATAATCTGCTCACGTTGCCTCATTTAACTGCCTCTTAAAACAGTCCCCGCCTACAAAAGAGAGTGAGAATTAACATTTGTACAGTTTTGAGTGTGCTTACAGTGGAGTAGGTCGTACTGAGAAAAACAATTCACACAAAAATGTGATTTTTTTTTCTAGAAAGGAGATGTTTAGCAGAATGCTGTTAGCCATGTGGATTAATTTTATAATACTTCTATGTTTTTTTTGTCTAGACTAGGTGACTAAATTTGATTTGACTAAATTCAATTTGATTAAATTGGATGATTAAACATCCAACAAATGTTTAAGTGAGGTCAACCAGTATATGTTGGTTATACTATTAACAGCAGCGTTCCAGTTAGCATGCAGGAGTTTGCATGCAGTTTGCATTATAAAATCCTGGTTTTAAAATTCAGATGCTGTAGACGTACACATCATAATGATGTTTTCAGTCACTGCCTAGCATCACAGTGTTTGTTTAAGCACTCTTGCTTTTTTAGGAAGTTTTTCATAGAGTTTTTAAAATTGTGTCTAATAATTACAGCATGTTTTTCAATTCTTGAATGAATTGTCCCTTTAAAAAATGCTGTTATGATACCCTCTCCTGTACTAAGTCTAAGACTCTATATAATTTGAGGTAAGAGCCATTTGAGGTCACCGCAGGAAGAGACACAGAAAGAGTGAGTTTCCCTGGAACAAGAGCTTAAGTGTGGAGTTGTGTTTGGCTGTATGGAGAGTGGAAACAGGAGCTGTTTTTTTTAAACACACACACAGGAGGAAGGGCAGCTCTGTTCTAAATATCTTCCTAAACGTCTTGCACAAGCGCTGCAAGATTTATGGAAACTGCAGCTATGAATACTATAATGCTCCTATAAATACCTTATCCTTATCTCTTAGAGAATGAGGGTCCATTTGGCAAGATATTTCTGATTCGCTTGCATGCATTTGCTCGCCATGCACAACTACAGCGTGTTGGCTAGATGCCTCTGCGCTCTGCACAGGGTTTGCTTTTAATGGAAGGTATTTATACCAGTAAAATTGCGTTGTTTGCCTCTAGTGTCATGCAGAGTGCAGAGCACAAAGCATTCATGCACATTAAGGTTAATGATTGTTCTTGTGACCGGGTCAAACGAAAGCCTCTTGGATACTTTTCATACTTCAGCAGAACTTCCAGTTGGCAACCCTCTACCCAGCTGGCCAAGCACCAGATACATTCCCCCTGGTCTCGTTTGTGCTGGAGCAAGCTGATTGGCTGAAATATAATAATCCCGCCCCTTTTTTCTTTAGAATTTGATTGGTTGTTTGGCGTTAATGCTAGCTGTACATTTTCAGTTGGTATGGTTACACTGATTAAGTGTGTAATGTGTTTTAGTTATTTTTACTAAAAGCAAAAAGCAAAACTATTTGAAATGCAAGTTTTTCCTTTCTGAAGCTAAATAAGAAGTTGAGTTGTTCTCTGTTGTATTTATAAATGGAGAAGAACAATGACAGTTTGCGTAATGTTGCTGCGTCATGATGAACTGCTTTTATTAACAGGTATTTGGTGACTCACCTGATGGGTGCAGATCTCAACAATATTGTCAAGTGTCAAAAGTTGACGGACGACCATGTGCAGTTTCTTATTTACCAGATCATTCGAGGATTAAAGGTCAGGCTCTGCCCACTCTTTACTCTTGTTCACTAACCCAATATTTTGGGTTGATTACATATTGGTGCCAGTACATTTTCACAGTAATCCAATTTACACCAGAAGTATTTTATTTTCTGTGTAGTGTGGTAATGCTACTAAAACAAAGAAACATGCCAGATAATGAACTTCACATTTATTGTTAATTGATTGTTAATGTCAAACTCTGGTGGCTCAACTGGCAGAGCATTGCGATAGCAGTGCAAAGATTGTGGGTTTGATGCCAGGGATGCAAGTGCTTTTAAAAAAAATTGTACCTTGAATTCACTGTAAGTCACTTTGTATAAAAGCCTCTGCCAAATTGTGTAAATGTAATGTAATAAATGTCTTACTGTAACTACAATTTGTTTGTTGGGCCAAAAATGTACTAGTCAACATTATGCAACACATGCCTAGTTACTGTAAGTTACTATAACCCAAAATATTTCTTAAAGACATTACAATCTGTCTTTATTTAATAAGATAACTGTGTGATGTTTCTGATGGCTGTGGAAAAAGAGGTCATTGTGTTGCTGTTTGGTTTTATCACGTAAACATTAGCTTGTGGGTAATTGCCTTTTTATTGATTTTTGTGTTCGGTTTAAGTGAGCTGATTGGTCTGTATCTTTCTCTGCAGTACATTCACTCAGCCGACATCATCCACAGAGTAAGTGAACCATTTCTATCCAATCACTTTGATTTATTTCTTCATTGTTCACAACGTGGGTTTATTACTTTAAATAGTCTCTTGTGAAATTTCAGGGCAGAAGTTATTGTGTCTCAATTGGGGGTTATATGCAACAATATAAAAGAAATTATACAGGGAACCGACATAATGTTCTTGCATATGGTGTATAGTGAAGATGCAATGATTGTACAAATCATAGAGGAAAACTCGATTCATCTGTCAGTGCAGAAATAATTGTGAAATTTAAGCTTATTGCTGGTTTTGTAAAACCACAAGTAAACAGATTTGTTTTTTATCTGCACCACTGCTTCTGTAAACAAGTCTATACGGTATATATATTCAGGCTGTTTTGGTGACCTGAATTTTGAACTGTTTTTATTAGAGCTGGTTAATGTGCTACATGTTTTACTACAAATATCTATCCAGACTGTTTTTCACTCAGTGTCTCTTGATACAAGTTGATACAAGTTTGTCTCTTGCTTGTATCAACTTATTTAGTGTTTTTCTCTTTAACAGAAAAAACAACAAAAAACAAACATCAACAACAAAGACGAGATAAAAACGTTAACACAACACAAATATCTATAACAATAAATATCTATGTAATATAAATATTTACTGAAATTTGCCCAGACAGAACAAACTATTAACAAGTTTGTTCTGTAACAACACTGTTTTTGGAATCTCCTAAATACTCTTACATTGTGATGAATTGCAACGCTTGACATTTTTACAGATCATTATCAACTATTTTGTGGCGGTTCAGTGTATATTCAGTTCAGGGTTCAGGGTTTGAAAACAAGGTCACTAAAATAAAAAAGTTGACTATATTAATGTGGTTTAATGCAAAAATTGATTCAATGCAAATAACATTTTTGTAAAACAAAAGATCTGTGTAAAAAAGTAAATCTTTTCTATAGGATCTTAAACCCAGTAACCTGGCTGTTAATGAAGACTGTGAGCTTAAGGTGAGGACATGTTTATCTGAGCCTGCACTGTTTACCAAGATACCTGCCATCATCTGACACTCTTTCCACTGTAACATCTGTTGTCATTATCCTCTGTTGATCAACACTTGCTTTATAGTCATGAGCACTAATAACTTTAATCTAGTTTAATGGCCAATGGCTGATTTGATATCTGTGCTCAGATTCTGGACTTTGGGCTGGCACGGCTGACAGACGATGAAATGACGGGATATGTGGCCACTCGATGGTACCGCGCCCCAGAAATTATGCTCAACTGGATGCACTACAACATGACAGGTTGGGATTACCCACAATTCATCTGTGATATTAAGAGTTGGGCTTGATTTTAGTGATTTGAATTTGATTGGATCATGAAAAGTGGGCTATAATGTTAATTAAGGTTATAAAGACTTGTTCATCAGCAGAGAAGAAAGGTAGTTTTAAGGCAACAGAGGTTATAACAGAGACATAATAAGAAGGCAACAGAGACATAATAAGAAAAGTATAAAAAAAGGCTGCATTTTGTTTCAACCAATGAGAAGAGCGCCTTTGTTTTGTGTTGTAGTGGACATCTGGTCGGTGGGCTGCATAATGGCAGAGCTCCTTACAGGACGGACCCTGTTTCCCGGCACTGACCGTATCCTTTGCCCCCTACATTCATCCAGTGCCCACAATCTGTCTATTTCTGGAAATACCCTCTAGCGTTTATACTTTCTTTGGTTGTACTGTCCAAGTACCCCCAACCACCCCCCCAATCTGTAAGTGTGAATGAAGACGCCCACCCGTGTCAGCCGGATCCAGCTCACAGAGGCAGCGATCCTGAAGGAAATGAGTCAGCCAGTGTCAGACCTGCTGCCTCATGACTCACACAGCCTGATGGTCCCGTTGACAAAAACATGATCTTTGCTCCATCTAAAACACATTCTGGCCCATCGCAGGCCTCTCAGGGAATATTAATGCATTCCTGGTTCTGTTCAGAAAGCGACATGCACACCCGCATGTGAACTGCACGTTAAATGGGGTCTTAGTCTGTGGGTCTAATCGTGTCTCTGTTGTTGAATAGATAAGGTTCCAGTGCTTATTTTGCCTTGTAAAGTGCACAAGTGCTTTCTGTGTGCATTTGTGTGTGTCTTTGTTTGTAATATATATATATGATATGATATCACACTGTCATATAAATATACATATATTTTAAGATATTTAGACATATGTGTTGGTGATATATTTAGTGCTCTGTGTTTCTGTTTCTGTGGTTTGTTGCATTAAGTCTCACATGTTCAGTGTCTGCTTGCCACTGTTGTGGATGTTTCTAACAGAACTGCATGCATGAAGCCCCCTAAATACTTTCTCTGTACCCCTCTGCCTTTCTCTGTCCTCCACTAACCTTCTGATGGTTGATTGTGCTTAATGAGTAACACCCACAGGTGCCACATTTGAAAAAAAGCCACTGTGTGTTTGGCCTGAAAATTTGGCTTTATTATTTTGAGTTTATTGCGAGTCACATCTGTGGCTTATACATTCACAACTCACTGTGAGAGATATTTCTATGAATGATAAAATATGTAGGGTGGGGCTGGATTTCATCTATTGGGATTTGATTGAGGAGTCAAAAGTGAGTGCAGCCAATTGTATAGAAGATGTAAATGTTGAGCTATACAAGTACATTCCGGTCAGGTAAGTGTGTTTGTCTGTTTGTTCTGTGCTTTCCTACGGCTTTATCTGCTTAATTTGAATAGCTATGCTTTCAAAAAGGTAACAGGGTTGATGCTAACAGTGCATTGACAAACAGTTTGAATTGACAAGCTTGAAGTTAGTTACTTACTTGTCTGTATGGGGAATTAAAATGCCATTTAAAATAAAAAAATGCATGTGAAGTGAAGTTAAAACACAGATGAAGTCAGACAAAACGTTACCAGGTTGCTTTACAGTGACATTATTGGTTGCATGCATTTTGGCTTTGGACCATCCTGTCATCATGTGTTACATTTTGCCATGATGTTTCTTCATTTGTTTTACAACAGCAGTTTCTGTCATCAGTTTTTTGTTTTGTCCCCTCAGTTCCAGTTGCTTTCATAGTCACCCCATTCCCTGCATTTTCCTTTATTTTGCTGTGAAAGATATTGATCAATTGAAGCTTATCATGATGCTCGTCGGAACCCCCGGGACAGAACTCTTGATGAAAATCTCTTCAGAGTCTGTGAGTTTTCCGTACTGCCTGAGATTCCACTCAGTGGACTGACGATCCATTCTGCTTGCCTCAGTTGCTCCAATCACACTTTGTTTTTGTGTCACCTTGTTTGCTTCCTTTTTTGCTGGCTTGAACCACTTTTTGTGTGTGTTTGCTTGTTATGCAATCGGCACCTTAAAATAGTCAGTGTTAGTCAGATAGCTGGCAGATGATTTTGCAGGGTTCTGCTAAAGATTTGCCCACTCACACAAGTGTGTACTGGTGCATTTCATGATCCTGCGGCCTTGCGCAGGTCTCCTGTGTCATGCACTTCCTGTTGCACTTCCTGTTTCTGCTTTCCTTACTAACTCAGGATTAACATAGAATGCATGAGTTTCTGTCTAATCTAATCTTCTCATGGGAAAACCGTGACTTCTGTTTTGCAAAACATAAAATACTTTTTGGAGGTACAAAAAATTGCATAAAAAATGACCACTGAAGGCCATATACCTATTCTAAATACTATACCTATATTATGTAAATTACTTATCCTAATGCAGTTATTTAGTTGCAGACCAGTTTTTGTCCAGATTTGCTGTAGTGTAGTAGTTGTAGCACAAACGATTTTGGGTTTTACAATAACTCAAGCACAGTCACAATAACCGACGTGTAAATGTATCCACTTCCCATCATATCCCCCTTTTTTATCTTCCAAAACGGTTGCTGTGTTTTATGTGGTATCAACTCAAAGCATTCAAAGTGATTTCTGAGGATATATTGAGTGCATTATGTTGAAACGCTCAAGACACTGAGTGCATAATATTTTGATGGTAACGCCCTTGACCCGGGTTCCTCAAGATATAAACCAGCTTCAGCAGATAATGCGCCTCACAGGAACCCCACCAACCTCCCTAATAAGCAGGATGCCTAGTCACGAGGTGAGCGAGAAGCACCTCTACACCTGGGCGTCTGGGCTACTCCCAGCGTGTTTTCCAGCGTGGATGTTTTGTGTTTGTTTGGGGGCATCTGTTTTCCAACTCCTCCCAGACTCCTATTTCTCCACCCCCTATCTAAACCACTGCCTTCTTATTGGCTACATATCTCTGACCTCATTTCTGTCCACTGCAGTTGCACGGCACAATTCAATTGAAATGCAGGCATGGAGTGAGTGTGGACTGCTTGAGCTCTAATCCACAATGTAAAATGTTTTGCTTAGTGAACGATAACCGCAGTATTTCTGTAACAGTTTAACAGCTAAACAGTATTTGTTTAATATGCAGTTGACTGTTGATGAGAAGATAATTGTATCCAATGAGATATGTAACGTAATGTATAGCAGTACAAAGTGGCCCCAAAAATAGCTTTACTATGTGTGGCACTGAATATCAAGGCATTTTTTTGCTTTACTAATTGGTGCATTTTTCTCTTTGCTTTTATTGATTGATCTCTTGCACTTTAATTACACATGCTGATGTTAAATTATGTTTGTTTGTCAATAGGCGAGAAACTACATCAACTCTCTGCCACACATGCCCAAGAGAAACTTTGCAGATGTGTTTATTGGTGCAAACCCATTAGGTAACCATACTGCCTCACATCTCTAGTCACTGTTATAGTTACACTTGCTCAGTCTGGAACTCTCAACCGACCTACATTTCACAGACTTGATAGACGAAAGATGACATAACTGACTGTATTATTACATAACCTTCCCACAAACAAACATGCCACTAAACAGTCATTGGTTGTAAGTATTACAGCCTAGTTTTAAGAACATATTTTAGTATCTGAAGTACTTTATTCCGGTAGCATCTGTATGCTATCACAAGCTACATTTAATGCTACAGTTGGGAATTATGAAATTTAAGGTAATTAACACTTGGAAATAAAATCTAGTTTTATAAATTAAGTTTTGTTCCTACTATGTTCTAGCTGTCGACCTGCTGGAGAAGATGCTGGTTCTGGATACAGATAAACGGATCACTGCGTCAGAAGCTCTCGCCCATCCCTACTTCGCCCAGTACCATGACCCGGACGACGAGCCAGAGGCGGAACCTTATGACCAGAGCTTTGAGAGTCGCGAGCTGGAGATAGATGAGTGGAAACGTAAGACTGTGGATTAAGTTTCAGGGCCTGACAAACATCACAGTGGTTAGAGGTTTCTGTGCATAAACAACGACTGATAACACAGTTTGTTTGTAATGAGAATTATGTGTATCTGCAGGTCTTACGTACGAGGAGGTGATCAGCTTTGAGCCTCCTGTGTTTGATGGAGATGAGATGGAGTCATAAAAGGCTCGCCAGACTTTCCATCCATACAGGAAATGACATTTAAGTGCCTGCCATCATCAACTGCTGGCTTCCGGTGTTTTCTAAGACTGCTTATCTATGCCTTCGTAATCACTCTGAGGGAAACAAATACACACACACATGCCAACTTCTGCTTGAATTTAAAAAGGACACAAAGTGTAACATTTTTTACTACATTTTCTCACTCCATTGCCCCTTCGCCTCGAATGAACAGCTTTCGTGTCCAGAACGCTTTAAAAAATGAGAGTTTCTAAAGATATGTGTATTAGCATAACACATTGATGACCAATAAAATTCAACCAATAAGATTAGCGTTAGCTTGCTGTTCCATTTAGAATTCTTTCTCTGGTGATATAAAACATTTACCTCAACTCTAAACTTGGCCTGTAGCCTTTATAATGTAGATGGCCAGGCAAACTCAAGTACTTTAACAATACTGAGTTTTAAACCTGTAAATTAAAGGGTAGAACTGTATATAAAGTATGGTGTACTTCAGCAACATTTTGCCACAAAACACAGCATCACAGAATGTGACCTTTTTTGTAAATGGTAAAAGAATGAATAAATCCAGTCAGATTCAGAGAATGTATTTACTATTTAATGCTCTTTGTAGATTGTAAACAAAAGAGTATGTGGATCCAGTGTTCTGACTGTCTTTGGTTGGTAATGGTAAATAACTTGGTAATAAAAACTGCTTGTATGATTGCAGTAATGCTTGTTCTGAAATATATTAAAGTATTGAGAAAAAGTCGCTTAAATGGTGGATCGTTCAGGCATGATATGATAGTGTTAGAATGTAGTTAGAATTCCTCGCAACACTTTAAATGTTTGGCTGTCAGGAACACAGTGAAATCACAGTTCATCTCAAAACCTATAAAAGATGTAATTTATACGTTTTTGTTTCACGTAAGTAAAATCCCCCCACCCCTAAATAGCATTAACGAGGATCACCCCTTAGAATGTGAATTAAAAGCTTAAAAAAAATGAAATATTTAGGTGTATTATGGTTATAAAGTTGGGGGAAATGTGCTTAATTGTTATGACAATGTCACAATGCCAAATATCTCTCTGGTTAATTTTTTTAATGCAAAATAATATTTTGTATTTATTTTTTGTATATGACCGTGGCATATTTCATGAGATTCACTTCTTTCTGTCTGGTGTTCCTCTGAGATCCTTGCTAGTTTTACAGCAGACGTTTTTATTACTTTTTGTTAAAGAGCAGTTTTTCTTTCAATTATTATTTATGAAAATAAAGAAAATGTTAGAATGCGGTCCACATTTAAACGTTTTCCCTGTTTACGCTTTTCCCCTGGAAATATGTTGAAACCTAAAAGTAAATATTTGTGAAAATGACCTGAGCCAATATTTTTTTATTGAGAATGAATTAACACCCCATAGTAGGAAACGCCAGGAATGTGTTTCTCAGAGCCGGCATCTAACTTATTGTATCAGTTCAGTTGTATAAGATTGTTTTTAAACTGTCATCTTTTCCACTGTATATTATCACTTAATTTTATTCAGCAATATTTTCTGTGTTGAGCATGTATTGTCATGTTAGGGGTGTTTCTGTTTGTATGCACATTTACAGTTGTTGGAAAATCACAAAACATGTCAGTCAGCAGAAAGATAACACTGTGCATTGAACACAAAATATATTAAATATGGTTAATATTTGGTTTTGTTGCATGGAATTCCGTTTGTCATGGAAAAGGTCATCATATCTCTCTTTTGTGCTTATAACCAGTTTTTCTTATTCGTCCATCCTAAGTTATGCGATCTGTGGGCAACCACTGCTATACAGAAATAAAGGCAATTATTTTTCACAACATTCATTCTTTGCTGTTTTTTTTGTGTGTATAAAGTGAACTACTGTTTCTATCTGGTCCAATTTGGAATAAAAGTATTTGAAAGAGATTATAAAGAGTGACGTCAATTCAAATTATTTCTTATTTTTTAAGAGACATGCTGCCACCAAGTGGTTACTTTTGTACAACGCATACATAAAATATTTAGTAAGTAGTTTTGAAATATAGGTCACACTTTTACTCCACTTCATGAATGTAGTGAATGTTTTTCACACTGTACAGTTAGGGTTTAGCTTGCAGTCATAATGGTTACCTATAGTTTATTCATAATGATGAAATGTATTATAAACAAACAAAATACACCAAACATGGGAAAGCCAAAAAAATGTGTGAAATAAATAGTTGTATACAATGACAACATATACAACACGTGATAACTTGCGCCAGGCTAACATAAATAATAACTTGTTCTGAACTCTGAACGTGTTTAGATTTCGTTGGTTTTTGCTTTTTTATTTATTTTGACATTTAAAAAAATATTCTTAATAATTTGTGATAAACTGCGTGTACATGTATATCTAGCGCATGTAGGAGTGAAACAGCAGCCTTCTGTTCTGTTGTTTGGGGAAGTTTTCTGCGCATGCGTCGACCGTTACATACGAGTAAATGAGCGCTTAGCAGCCGGTACAGCATGGAGAGGAAAGGTGAGCATCAAAACCATATTAACTACTGTCTTCCGCCACACTTTTACAAAAACAACACATATACCAACAAGAATAAACATCACACCCATAAAGCACGTTTTTATAGTCAAGCTACGCCATGTGAGATCTTGCCAAAGTGTGCAAATGAGGACAAAAGCCCATGTGTGTTTAGCTCCTGCTAATATAACGGCATTAAACAGGAATTACATGACCATCTGCTCATATTTCATCATTGTATAAACATGCAACATTTGCTAACTGCATCTAACACATCTGATGAGTTTTATTTTTGTGTTTGTTGGGCTTATATCTTGTGTTCCTGGTGCGTCGTGTGGGATCTGCTAGCTAAACTTTCACTTTAAGTCTCGTGTGACAATGAAAATAAAGTTTGTTTTGTTATGTTGGGAAATAATCGTTTTGCTGTTAAGGACACATTCGTTTAGTTGTTGTGTTCATGTGGAAAGTATTAGCATTTCAGATATGAAAAGATACTGGGTGCAAAGAACTGGGTTAAACGTGCAGGAAATGACTTTGGGTAAATATCCCGCTACTGTACTGTTATTGTTACTACTGTAAAACTGAATACGTGCCAGTTAATATAGTTAGTCTGGGCTAATATAAGTAAGTAATATAAGTTTGTAGCAACAATAAGTGTTATGAATATGAATACCATGGTACATTTCTGTAAGAGATTTAGAGCTGAAATATCATGACCCTGAGCTCTGTAAAATAATTAGTTAATCTCAGCTCTAATACACCAGACGTGTCTCACCAACAGGATCAGCTACAGCAATATATATCAGTTAATTCATTTATGAACGTGCCTAAATAAAATACATTTATCCCTGTTTTCTTGGCAGTTCTTGCACTTCAGGCGAGGAAGAAAAGGACCAAACCCAAGAAACCTGGCAAGAAGTGAGTTTTTTATTTCAGTTTATGTACAGAAACATGCATTTGAAATGGTGTCAAAATTATAACTTTATTTTGTTGTGTTTATAATGTGAAAGGTTGTTTTTTATTCCTAGATTTTTGGAAGAGTAATTATTTTTCCAATTGTCATGTCATTGTATTTTTATTATGTCATTGAATTGTCATATTAATGGCAGGTTAGGCAATTTGTTTCAGAAACTGTTATTATGTTGGTTGAAGGTCTCTTTACATCCTTATAGCAATCACTAATTGGTCTAAATGTATTTATATACATGTATATCTTCTGTGGAACATGCAGAGCCATAAAATGTTCATCCAATCATAACATTCGGCCTGGATGCAATGATAGGATGTTCCATTTGCCTGTCAAACTATTATGTGTGCATTGATATGTTTTGGGGGAGGTGTGGCTTTAGAGAACGCTCATGAGCGAAGGGGTTTGATCTTGGCTTGAACACTCGTTGGTTATGAATGGTTTCTATGCAGGTTGAAAATGATTAGTATTTAAATTTGTGGCTTTAGTGTGTCCGTGGGAAATATTTATGTAGATTTCCAAACGTTATTTACCACTTGATTATTCTCACCTGAGAATAGTTTGATGTTTGATTTTTTTATTTGAGATAAATTAAGATAATGAATAKGAATAAAAATGTGTCTTCTATTGAAATTTTTTAAATCTATTAAATCTATTGAAATTTTACATTAATAAGCTAACCTATAAGCTTAACCTTCTGTGCTTTTATAGAGTACAGAGATACAGAGACATAAGATCTCTTATAGAGATACTCAATGTGAGACAGCTTTATGTTTGGTGATGTTGTATAGTGAGTGTTTTGAATGATGCTACATATTTGCAGAGATTTTAATTTGACGCAAGTGAACAACAGTTTGATGATGCAAACTAGATTGAAATGAATTGTAAATTTATGTATGAGCACAGCTCTCTGTTTGCTTTGGATCTGCAGCGTCTCTGCTCATGGCTAAACTGATCAGAACCACAGAATTATGGGACAGTCATTGAAGCTTTAAAGAACATGCAGCGTTCCAAGAGTTCTCTTTTAAATACTGGACGAGATCTGTGCCCTGAAGAAATCTGTTACATAAGAGCGCTTTGTGACAGCCATCAAGTCTGATGTGCTTTACTCTTTGTCCTGTACGTACGTACACACACACACACACACACACACACACTTTCCATGTACAGATGCTCAGGTGAAACAGAGTCAGACATGCACTCTGAGGTCTGACTGTGTTCTTGAATCACAGATGTACAGCATTCCCGCACCTTTCTGTGACAGCTATACGATCATCAGATTTGTCTACGGGTTACTACATAGGCTATTATAACTTGCCCCCTCCTCTTGCTTTGGCGCGTGTGCCGCACTACATTTGGCAGAAGTGAGTTTCTACTCGCTTGTCGCTCCCTCCTCTGCTGCTGTTCCCGATGCCGTTCCCCTCCCTCCTGTGCTGCCTTGTTATCCGGCAAGCTCGTGTTGGATCGGTAGAGTTGAGTCGGTCAGTGAGCTGAGAGCAGGCAGGTGCTCTCTGTGAGAAAAAAACGAAGGCAAAGTCTCATCTGTGGTTCAACTCTGGCTCGCTCCGCAGCGTTCTGTCCCGCACTGTCTTCCTCCGCCATGTGGCTTCTGGACTGGATTGTGTCACTCAACACAGCCGTGGTGAAACTCGCCAGTGGTCTGAGATGCAAGTAAGTGTGACTTTGTGGAGTGGACCTGCGGTGCCATTGCTGACTAATTGATGTTTGATTCATTTTTAATCAGGCAGGTAATGCGTTCCGTCGCAGTTCTGCAGCTTAGATTAAACCATTATGGGAGACTTTGTGGTGTGTGTTTGTGCTGGTGAAGTGAGTTTCTGCTGCTGGACAAAGAAGCAGTTGTTGGTCACCTTTAGACCCCTGCTTGCTTTGGCATGCATGGGTCGCATGTTTCTGACATACATGTGCGATGCAAATCTCTGCATGCTGTGATGGAGTTGCAAAGTTTCATCTCAGGTGTATTCAGCCTATCACTGTTTGCAACTCTCAATGCAGTGCTGAAAATTAATGGACTGTTATCGCAGTTCTGACTGCAGTGGTGTTTTTTTTTGACTAGCAGTAGGGGTGTTCATTATATAAGCTGTATCCTGCACATCTGCAGTACAGGGGGTCTGTGGGACTGCAGAGGGATTGCAGCGCATGGCTCTCTGCACCGGTTGTGTGAAATCGAATCAGGTCACAGAGTTTTGGGGAGCCGAGAGGCACGTGGATGCAGCTGAAGGGCGGTTCCTCTGTTGAGTTACTCCATCAATGAGCTAAAGTTTTTCAGCATCATTTGATAGTCATTTATATAATATACATTCATACAACAGACTCTCACAGACAATAATAATGAGTAATGATGAAAGGAATAATAATATTGTTGTAATAAGACTAATGCTGAAACTTATTTTTAAACAATTAAGTGTGAAAGATTTTAAGTAATTTTGTTAAGTGGTGTAATTTTGTTAATCTTTGGTAACTAATTGCATAACTTTACATAACTAGCTGAAATGAGTGACACTGCTGAGAGGTGTGTAGATGCTTTTCTAGTTAGTAAGTTTACCTGGTGGATGACAAAATGGGTTTTTTAAATTCCTTAGATTTATTTTGAATTGATTGTATTATGGGAGTCTTGGGTGTGGGCATGTAACTGAGGCCGGTAAAAAACAAACCACAACATTTTAGCATTGAAACAGCAACCAGGGAACAGGACTCACATTTACATCAAATAACATTATGATCTTGTTGTGCATGAGAATAGAAACTGTACTGTATTGAAGTGTATAGTGTTATATTGCACTTTATTGTAGTATATTGATATAATACTTTAGAGTCCTGTTTCACAGAGGACGTGTTCTGTGAATGCAGTGATATGTACAATAGACCAACAATTGAGGTCTAGTGTTTTCCATGGTTTAGTGTGACCCCCTTAGTTATGAAATGTGTGTCCTTCTATGAAACACTCACAGACTGCATCACCAGAGAGACTGATGTGCTGCTGTGATAATGACTGTTATTAACCTCTCTCTCTCTCTCTCTCTCTCTCTCTATCTCTTTCTCAGTCTCTCTTTCCTCTTTCTCTCTCTCAGTCTCTCTCTCTCTCTCTCTCTCTCTCTCTCTCTGTGGTTGTCATGTTGCATAACAAAGCAGGTTTAATCTAAAATCTCTCTTGATGTTCACTGTTAACCGCAGAACTCTGTCTGCAAGCTAATTCTCTGATTCCACAGCATCCGTCCTAATATAACGCCTAATATAACGCCTTCACATTCATATTGTTAAATAGAAGCTTTGCTTGTTCAGTCCACAGCAGAGGCACAGACAGAGCTCTGACAGAACACTCCACTGTCTGTGGGCTTGCATTGCAGTGTGAAGATGGATCATAATAGCTGACTCCTCATGTAAGAGTGTCAGGGAACGCAATAACAGTTCAAGATTTAAGTGTGGCCAGTGGCAAACTCATTATGTGTTTAACTGTAAGAGCCATTAGTTGGTTAATTAGCTGTGATTGCTGCCTGTACAAGAGCATTTATTAAAGAAACGTGGCTGGTATTTAATAAAAATAATTTGCAGTCGCAGCTGCATAGCTAAAATTGTTGTTTGGTGTGTGTGTGTGTTTAGTGCTTTCTCATGTGAAATGATGAGTAGAAGATGGGTTCTGTGATGACAGCATTAATTGAGCTTGATTTGTAATTTAAAACATTTCATGCTGATCCCTTGACGACTGTATGTAAACGTGCATAAAGCAGTGACTGAAATGTCAATCATTTACAGGTGTTACATGCACCTGTGTTCCATTGTATGGTTAGGTATAAATGACACATTCCAAAGACTCGTCCTTCAGTTACTGTTGCTATGCATGACAAGCACATCATCGTACAAATGGTGTTTTTTTATTAATATTGGAAAGATCTGCAATATACATTCGAAGGTTGTAAAAGTGACTTGAAATGAAATAAATAAAATAAAGATTAAAGCTATAGTCTACAGGTCACAGGGTAAAATGTACGCTATTAGTTTTACCTTCAGGTCCACCAACGTTATTGGGTGGTTTGTTTGTTGGACGCTGTGATTGGTCAGATCGCATGTCAATCAGAGGGGTCCTGGCAAGGGGTCAGTTACTACATTTGTAGATTTGGTAGAAATTCTAGGAATGTTCATTATAAAATGGAAAACATGCAGCTTGAGCGAAACAACAAGATGAATTTATCAGAACCAGCAGCCAGCTACAACTCTGGCAGAGCTGCAATGAGAGAAACTATCCAGTCACCACAAATCTCCTCAACGACATGGGCTGTTTAGGAAAATGGCCAGAAGCCACTTGGGTCATTTACACTGAAAGCAATTTGAAGTGGCAAAAAGAAATTTATTTTCAAAGAGTGCCTGTGATTTAAGTTGACACGAGACAGCGATGCAACAAAGTTGAGCAAGATTTTACATTATACAGTCGGTGAAGCTCATAACCGCCCACAGTGTTCACAGTGACAGTACAGCAGCCGGTTATCCTCCAGTGATTTAATCACTCTCAGTGTGAAAGCACCTAAAGTTACGTTACATTTGTCAGTAGTAATGTGCCATAGAGCTCCCAGCGATCCAGTAGCTTGGTAGAGTATTGGGGTTGCGACGCAGAGGTTTGAGTCTCATCTTGCATTGAGTTGCACTAAGTTGCATTGAGTCACATTGAGTCTCAGCCTTGAATTTATTGTAAAACACTATAGAATTAAAGTGTCTGCCAAATGCATATATGTAATGTAAACATGCATAAACATAAATCCTTCTGACACAGTTACTGGTCTACAGTTTATATCTGTATTATTTTATATATTGTTAGTTGTAAAAAATAAAGTAATATATTGTATAGTTTTTATACTGGTGTGCTAGAATACAGGCTTGCTTTTTGGCTAAAAGCAAAATCGATTCATAAATGTGTCAGATATTTTGTTTAATTTGGCCCTTTCAGTTATATAATGTGTTTGTAGGCATAACAGAAACACTGTGTAAATAAATGAAGGCTTTTTAAAATCTTATTTAAATTCATAAGTACATATTAACAGTATGAAAGGTTTGTTAATTGCATAATGACACATATGCAAGACGCATAGTGAAAGGTTTCATAGCCCTGTCAGTCACAGAGACCCTAACTTTCTTCTGTTGCCAAAGGTTTCATGGTTGCTAGGTAACAAGCAGACCATTAAGCACATGTATCGCATGAGGCCCTCATGCGATACATGTGGGACCAGAAATGTCTTTGCTTATTAGTTCTGCATGTTGCAAATGTTTCTGCTGTTTGCATAATTGCATAAGACTTTCATCTCGTGTTTTAACAAACACCTTCATATCAGTCTAGGGTTGCGCTCCTCTGTGATTCATGACTCATTTGCGGTCTAGTGTTTTTCCTTCTTTCATTTTTTTACGCGAGTCCATATCAATGTTCTCCACCCACATGTCTCCATCTTGTGAGAAGCCCTTGATGATTTTGAGTGAAGAGAGAGACTGTATCATGCTATTGTTTTGATCCCTGTCTTCAGACCTCTTTATTCCTGTTACAACTGCTCTCCTTGTTTAGAGAGTCAATAATCACTTTGTGCTCATTTAACCTGCCCACAAACAGTGTGGTTTTTGTTTACTTGGTTTTACTATTAGTACATTAGGTATGTGATACTAAAAATTGTTGTGCCATCACAAGCTGTCAGAATGCAATGCATGCATGTATAAATTCAATCATGTCAGGCTATTCCAGTAGAAACAGCATTGTTACTACAATGGGAGCACACTGGTTTACTATCTGTCAGTTTAGTCAGGTTTGAATAGTCAGTCGGCAGGTCATTACCAATTTAAAGATTTAGTATAAAGCTGGTTTTAGAACCTGAACACCAGATTGAGGCCAGCGCTGGTAGAAAATGGGCAGAAATTGCTTCATTTGTTTCGTTTCCTGTATTTATGTTACACTTATACCCCCATCAGGTACAGTTTACAGTTCAGGTACACTGTTCAAAGATTATAGGGAAAATTCTACATTTTATCCAGTTAATATACAATTCAAGAGAGTCTCCTGAGTGTTTCTTAAAGGTGAAGTTTGTCTTTCTTGTCACACAACTTCTGTTCCAGCTTTAAATGGAAAGAAAACATGTAGCCCTGTGGCACCATCAGGACTCCAACCTGCCCAACAAAGTAATATTGGCTCAGCCAATGAAATTGGAACCAGGGTGTCTTTAGGAAACTTCTTTGAAAACAATTTGTGTTGTGGCTGTGACACTAATATTAAACACTTTATCATCAGACCAGAATGATTAAACAATTTTAAACAAATTAGTTAAACAAACAGTTTGTTGCGTTTCAGTAGTAGGCGTGAAACCATTGAAATGATGAATGGGGTCTTTAATTTTACATTTAGCTTGTGTGGTGGTCTCAGAGGGGCATTAACAGATAAGAGTAATTGATTGGGTTTAGTGGTTTTACACAGTGTGTGTCTCTCTCTCTCTCTCTCTCTCTCTCTCTCTCTCTCTCTCTCTTCCATGGTGACTCATTGCTACTTACCTGCCATTACTAATAAGGTTGTTATGAGGCATGTTCAGATCGCAGGGCGTGACTTCCCACTAAGATACAGATCTGATAAGCCAGAGAATCTATAACTTGCTTTCTTGTGAACCGGTTGCCTTTTCCTGCTGTAATTAGAGAGAGATCGAAAGCGGATGGGTTAAGCAACAGCACGAAGGCAGAATGTACCAGAGGAATGAGGAGGCGGCTATATTTTCTACCTGCAATGCAGTGCTGGCTTACCCCGGCCAATCAGAGTGCGTGGTTTGCAGGAAAGGGGCGGGCGCCGGTTTCTGACGGCAGCAGAGGGAGAGATACGGAAAGAGAGAGAGTGAGTGAGTGGATGGCTCCAGCTCTTAAGCATTCAGCCTCAGTGTGCATCTGTGTACACTGAGGTGTCCTTACACTGTCTCTGGTACATGGCCTGCCAACCTCAGCCACCTTCATTAGCACTGTCTCTGATGGGCATCCGTGCATCCTGCAGGTAAGAAACACACTTTAATGTCCACCGTATCTCCAGAGAGTGTTTACATGCATGTGTTGTGCCATGCGTCTGAAAGCTTTGATTTGGCTATGACTGTATGTTCTGAAGCTTCAAATTGAAAAGATTGTAGGCGGCGGCTCCTTCTGTAAACCGTTCAAAAGGCTGCAGGTGAGTTTAGTCCAGGTAAGGACAGCGTTTACTTTAGTTGATGAAAGTTGAGTTGACATAAACATGTCCTTGAAGATGCCAGTGAAATATAAACAAATTCAGTGTGCACATGTACTGTTTGAGTTGTTTAGCTGAATTTTAGTCTTACAGTATTTTTACAGTATATTAATTTTCGATCATTTCTAACAGAAGAGGGATTTGCAAGGAGCTAGGGAAGATGTGTTGAATGCGCGCTATAATGCAAGCCTCAGCAGGCTCTTGCGTTTACGCATCTTCTGGATTTGAGAGTGGTCAAGCTGGACTCACATGCGCGTTTAATCGGCACACAATTGTTGGCGTGTAATTCTGCATTGGGCAGCTGCAGAAGAGATGCGTTTGAAGTTCCTCTGCTGTGGACAGCATCCATGCAGATTATGCAAACCACAGTTGGACGAGGCCTCAAGGGGCAGTTTTTGTGTTAAATGAAATCGATTTGAACAACCTTTGATCTGCAGGCTGCAACGCTGCAATGCAGTCTGCACACTAATGAAAACAATAGTTGCACTGAGATGATTCCTGACTGGACGTTTCTAGTGTTACTGGAAGAGAAGGTTGTTTTGATGCATTCGAGAGTTCTCTGACACATGACAACAGAATGTCAGACGTGTCGTGGGATGAAGTAGTTCTGAAGGCTGAGCTCTGTATTAAGATTGAATTTAACCCTCTGTGCGCCAGACCCCTCCTCCCTCCCACCCACAATTCTCACACAGGCTTGCATTGGGGCACAGACACACACAGCCCGCTTGTTTTTCTGGCGCCGTATGCGTTATGAATGTGTGGCTGCCTCGCACTGAGAGTGCGGAGGTGAAGTCGAATAGTCCAGGCTGGTTGCTAAAGATCAACGCTTTTAATAGAATTCTCCCTCGTACTACACAACAACTTAGGGTAATGGGGGGAATTAGGAAAATTTGATTCACAGACTGAATCAGGATGGGACCTGTCTGATCATTCACCACCTGTAAATCAGTTCAGATAAGAAGCCCTTTGTTTATGAATAAATTTTTAAAGAGTCAATGTGATAAAACTTGCACAGTAGACTCCAGCAACTAGTTGTTTCTTGGTAAGTTTCCAATGTGCTGGTCTGATATCTTGCAAATACAAGATGTGTTAATTAAATGCTGATATCTGTGAAAAATGTGCCCAAAATTGTCAGCCAATTGCATTCACATGGATTTGGGTATGAGTTTAATAAATTAATTATATTTTGCATGTGAATTATAATAATGCATTTTGTCTTATTACTGTATTACACTAATATATCCTGTCTGGACACAATTATATATGCTTTTGGAAAGCTCTTATCATTTTTGTGCTACATGTATCAGATGGTCCGTGGGTGTTTGATGTCTGAGGCAAAAACAATACAGTGTAGACATGAGATTAGGCAGATTTTAAGTGGTGTTTAGTCCTAAAGTAGATTACATCCGCCTCCCGTTGAGTCTCTGTTGTCTTCTGGCAACTCTGCCAGATAAATTGTTCCTCTAGTTGATTATTGTTTTGTTGTTCTGTGAATGGTTGTTTATTAGAGGTTGCAAACATCTTGAGTGTTTCTCAAAACACTTCAATGTTGAATTATCAGTTTGTCTTTTAATTCCAGGCTGTTCTATCCTGGTTTCTGTTTACCAGCTACAACAGTCCCACCTTCCCTAGAACTTCTACAGAAAATCACCTCTTGCATGCCAGGCAGGAGCTGCCATGGACCAGCTAGACTTATGCCAAGAGCACAGTCACTGCAGATAGTTCAGACTCTACTGACCATCAAACATCTCCAATCATCTAACATTCAGAGAGACTCAGATTTAAAACAAGGCATGACTAGCTTTGGTTGCAAAGTCCTTTAAGAAGCACAGACAGGGTCTTGGGCACCTGAGTCTAACTAGATCATGGAAGACCTTCTAAAGTTTTGCACATCCCTGTAGCTAAAAATGGTCTGCTGGTGTCACATCACTGAATCACTGTTTAGAGTTTTCAATGCATGACCAGACTGGATTTGATAGCTATTAGATGACTGTTTGTGCGCTTACGTTGAGTAAAAGCATGTGATGAAAACGAAAGCATCTTCACGCATTGGAGGTCATGTCTGGACAGCTCATTGATTAATCATGTGGGCTGGATGTTGCTCAAGTCTCAATGGGGTCAGTCTGTTTCCAGTAGATGGTGTTAAAAAGTTTCTGTATCACTGCCATGGCTTTGAGTTAAGCGCTTAAAATGTGGACTAACCCAGTTATACACTGTTTGCTCTGACTTTTTTCCCATGATTCATGGTGGAAGATGTTGTTGTTGTTGTTTAGCCAGTTGTGGAGTTTTAGTAGTTAAGTCAAAGCTACTACATAATTACACATTCTTAAAAATAATAAAACATTTTCATCACTGTAAAATAAAACGTTGACGTGTTCTTGGTATGAATAACCAACATCTAATCCAAATATAAAAAGGGCAAGTGACATTTCATACTGACACTAATGAAATGCAAGGCATTCTGGGATGTCAACTGGTTTGTGCTGTCTGAGCTGACGACAGCAGAAGACTGGACCACCCACAACCTCTCTAGACATTCGGTTTTCACATCTTAATAGGCAACATCTTGCCTCCCACAGCAGAACAGCTGGAATCTGAATAGAGAACTGTAGACGTCTTCTCCCAAAACTGCAGTGAATGTTTCCCTAAAGCGCTCAGAAACAAAATGGAAAACAATCACAGTGGAATAGGTGAAAATCAAACATCGTCATGATATGAGTAATAATGTGGAAAACTTGAACTACATGCCAGGTTGCGACATTGCTCGGCAACTGTTCTCCGCATCCCATTGTGCCTAGCAACGCCCCTTAATAACAATTTCTTCCCCGTCTTGACTTGTTAGGGACACGTTCTGATTTCGTACATCACAAGAATATCCTGAAGCAGTCCTGCCTGCGTCCTGGCACGCAAATACGTCTGCCACGGTTTTAACAGAATGGCTAAATCTCTGTTGACAGAGTTCTGTCATCATTCCGCCCAACCCTCTGGCTATATTTTCCAGCGGGCGTGTACTTACTGTGCTGCTTTTGTACTTTTGAGAGGACAACAGATTTGGCTATTGAAATTGTCTGACTTGTGGACTGCCTTTTCTGTCAGCTTTTTGCTGAGGTGGTTTGTAAAATTGTCTGTAAAAAATTGTAATATTAATGATTTAATTCAGATTATTACTAGATCCGAATATTTCCCATCATTCTCTATTAATACATGCAGCTGTGTGAATTGTGACTGATGTTGTTGATTAAAAGTGATTTTAATAATAATGAAAGTTCTGAAGTCAAACTCTGGTGACGGTTCCAAAAGGCTATAAAGGTTTTGCATTTTCATTATTTGGCACTTAATCACGACGTTATCAAAGCAAATATTTGAGATAGATGCTCCTAAAGGAAAAACGAATGACTTCAAAGTCATTATTTACAGTATTTGGAAAGATCATAATGTCTTTGGTTTGTACAAGCTTTGGGTTGTTACTGATGTTCAAACATCTGTTCAGCACCAGGCCAGAGGGGTTTGTATGGAGTGTGTTTATATTTGTGTGTTCATATAACTCCCTCATCCAAAAACTACTGCATCATTCAGATGCACCTCTACTAATTAACTCCCTCTTGCACATACGCTAATTATCAGGCCTAATTATTTTTTGTTGTAACAGACCCACCAAGACAAACTCACAACTGGGCACAACTGCACAATTATGTGGTAATGGCAAATATGATGCGTTACATGTACATTATAATAGGGTTTCCTGTTTTTAAAGTGACAAAATAAAATGATTTCCTTCATAAACTAATCAACTTCAGAAACAGATTTTGTAAATCTCTGACATTTGAAATAATGTTTACCATGTGGCTATATTTGCTGCCGACAGCGTCTGCATTATTGACATACTGACACGCAGAACACAAAACTCGGGCTGGTTTGGAAACTAACAGAGATCAGAAACAGGGATTTTCATTGAAAAGATTTTATGTAAATGAGCAATCTGTGGTGTGTGATTATGCTAATGTCAGTTGGTGGCCGGAATATCTTGGGAAAAAAAGTTTCTTGCAGTTTTCTGATCTAGTGTTTTGTCTTTCAAGGGTGGTCAGGCTGTTCTAACACTCATTTATTATTTATAATTCTTGCGGATGCACAGCTTTAGTATTTCTCAGCCTGTTTATTTTGGACAGAATTGTTGTAAACCAACATAAATTAACTTTCAGTGAAATCTGCCTGGAGTTTTAAGCATGCGTGTTTAATAGCTCACTGTATTTAAAGTTACTTCAAACATACTTTGTGACCATATTGAAAATGACGAAGTTTTCCCTTCTCGTTCGGGTGTCCTTGTGAAAACTTCCAAGCCACAATCCTCTGCCTGGTTTAAGATGCAGAAAATTTCCATTTGAATTGGGGCGCTTATGTTAGAGAGCGAGGCTAGCTCATCAGCCGACCCCACGTAGGCTCCATATCTAATCACATTATTGCCCACTGCTGGTGTAGCCCACCAGTTCAACTAGCACTGAGAGAAACATGATATTGAAAAGGTCACCCAGATTTCAATACAGTGCAGGAAATTTTATGGATCACAAATCTGTGATTAAAGGAATCATTGCAGAATTGTTTCAGTCTGTTCTTGGCCTTATTTTTGACGGAAATTCCTAATTGACCCACATATGAAGTGTTGGCAAGGAAATTGTTCATAAAAATATGAAAATGATGATTTACATAAATTATATTTTACACAGTTGGTTGATGTTTCTGTACAGTCTGTTCCAGGTCCATTACATTGTTACAGTAGTACACATTCCCTGAAGTTCGAACCTGTGTCCTTGAAGTTGCAAGCGGAGCTTGTTTCAAGAAACTCCTTGAAACATTCCTTGCAGACTTATTGATAATTATGAGTAATAGACAAACAAATGAATTAGGCATCAGTGTGGAATCTTTAATGTCTTTAGGTTTTAATGAATGCTAATATTTGATAGGCTTAGCTGTGCTGCAGCTGCATTCACACCCCATTCAGAAACACTGTAAGCTCTCACCCAGCTTGACGTCTCAAAGATTTCATAACGCCTCCTGCTGCTGTGTTTGGAGCTTTGGTGAACCTCAGAAGTCTTTCTGTAACACTGCAATATCTCTGCAGTCTTTCTCTGATTTATAGGTTTCATTAATATCTGTCATGCACATTAGAGCGGCCCAGTGGATATTTGTTATATGCAATATCCAGACAGTGTTGGTATTTAATTGCAATAGTAACAAACGATTTTCAATTGTTGTTTTAATAGCAATTAATAGCATTTTAAGGGCAGTGGGCATCGTTTAGCTGAGTTTTATCACTAGCACTAGCATCTAGAATGAGACACATAAAACACGTAGCTTTGGGTGGTTGCTGTCACTTGTCTGTTATGCATCTGTTTTGTAACGATAAGCTTGCTTTATTCTCCAGGCCCGAGCCCCACCCGAGGGGAGCCGCGCAGCAGCCCGACTCCTCTCTGCAGGAGCAAGATGAGGAGATCTTGGGCTCTGATGATGAGGAGCAGGAAGACCCTAATGATTACTGCAAGGGTACGAATCCAGTGCTGTTTATACTGAGAGAGTCAGACAGACATTCTTAGGCAGAGAAGAAAATTACCTGTTGTTTTCGCATACAGCAACAGCGCAAGACATTATTATGCAAATGTACTAGACTCCCTCTCTCTGTGATGTACCTGTCATAAAAACATCCTGTAGTGATTTTTATTATTCATATTTTTACATTTTTGGCAGGAGGAAAATTCAATGTTCCAACTTCAGACAACCTTGACAAACTTCTGATGCATTTTGTAATTTGCATAAAAGTTATTATAAGACTGTCATTTACATCAGTCAGAATATCAGTCCTAGAATTTATTTGCACTGTTTAATAATGAAGTTCCTCAACGCAATAAGACATTAAAATGTTTTATTTTAACAGGTTTTATGTACCCACCAGAGCCAGTTTGTACATTCATTTAGTACTAAGCAAGTGTTCATTTTATAATAATGAGTCACTATGAATTGGTGAATAATTTGTTAAAGTGATGTCTTATTGCCAACAGTATTTTCTGCTAAATGTTTTTAGGTGGGTACCACCATGTCAAAATTGGCGATCTGTTCAACGGACGTTACCACGTGATCCGCAAGCTGGGATGGGGTCATTTTTCCACGGTTTGGCTTGCTTGGGACATACAGTACGTTTACTAGTAAACCCTCAGGTTTAGTGTAATGCAGTACTGATGTTGTATTTGAAGTTAACGTGCGGTTCGGCTTGCAGGGGGAAGCGTTTTGTGGCCATGAAGGTTGTGAAGAGTGCAGAACACTACACAGAAACTGCACTCGATGAGATCAAGCTTCTGAGAGCGGTGAGATGCCACACAAACCACCTTATTATTAATTATTTGCAAGACATCAGATAAGTGCATCAGATAAGTTACGCCGTGTCGGGGACACAATAAAAAAATTTTTTCAATGTGGTTTCATTCATGAGGACCCTGTTAAGCTTTATGCTGTACTAAACCAAAGAAAATTCTTTTGAAATGTTGAGCGTCTCAAACACAAAGACACTTTAGTTATTTTTTACTTTCCATTTGGTCAATTCAGGTCAGGAACACGGACCAGAACGATCCCAGCAGGGAAAAAGTGGTGCAGTTACTGGACGACTTCAAGATCTCAGGCGTGAACGGAACCCGTATCCTTTCACACAGAATCTTCATCTACGCTTCCATACGAAGTTCAGACCTCATCTTCCTAAGCTCCACAGCTGTGGGACTCGGCGTCTTGCCCGGATTCAGCCCAACCCGCTTTATTTGAGCTCATAATGAGCTGAAGCTTTCTGCTTTTATTCTTTTGAGATCCATTCAGCAGTATGTCCTTTACTGTGCGCTGTCAGATGTGTGCATGGTGTTTGAAGTCCTCGGACACCATCTGCTGAAGTGGATTATTAAGTCCAACTACCAGGGGCTGCCGCTGCCATGTGTAAAGAGCATCATTCGACAGGTGTGGTTCTTTGTGCCGGTTACAATTTATCCTTGTACTAAAAAGAAGGTCTTTGTTTATTATTGTGTAGTATGACTGTGGGTTAAAGATAATTAATATGGTCATTTTGGCCTTTGTCAATAGCTATTATTATTTTTATTATAGCCGAAAACCTGGTGCACATACAAATATGCAACAAAAAGCATACAAAAAGTTCCATTTTTTTTTCTAAAATTAGCATACAGCATGTGTTAACAGCCTGCAGATATTGTTTAGGAACCTGTAATTACTTGCTTTATGTTTCTCGCATTTTGTTTCACAGTATGTGAAAATGTTTTTCTCCGTAAAGGTTCTGCAAGGTCTAGATTATCTCCACACCAAGTGTAAAATTATTCACACTGACATAAAGCCAGAGAACATTTTGATGGATGTGAATGAGGCTTATGTCAGAAGACTGGCTGCGGAGGCCACTGAGTGGCAGAAATCTGGAGCCCCGCCCCCCTCTGGCTCCGCAGGTGAGTCACGGCTCTCAGATATACAAACGCAAACATGTATTTTAATTACAGCAAGTCTGATGAATTCAATCCTAAGTCACATGTGTTGCAGAAGCCCATGGCTTGGAAGCTACCACAACATCTAAGAGCTGTTGGTACATCGTTTAAATTCACAAACACACATATTGAAAGAGTGTGCGAACCTTTGAATTTAGATCATATTTATCATATTTAGTATTTAGACTTTGTTTAAAGAGCCTACTGATATTGTGTAATATACAAAGTTTTAAAGATACGATTTCAACAAAAAACATATGTCAGTATTTTACTGTAAATAATGATATCAGTAACTTGACTGACAGTAACTAAGTTGATGACTGTTGCATTGTGGGTAAGAGCCATTCATATCCAGTGACAGCTCAGCAAAGAACACTTCCATTGATACATTATGCAGTGACGTGCAGTCTGCGGGATGTATCTAAATGTAGAGCAGTGACTCATATGCTTCTCTAAACAAGTGAAGGATGACAAATTCCCACAGTTTGAATGTCTCTAGAGAAGCTTATGCGCTCTGCCTTTGAACTCTCTCTGGGTATCAAATGAAACATTTCCTCTTTTATTGACATGCTCAACAGAAAACTGACTTGGTACTAAATTGTTTTCTCTTTTTATCTTACTTCACTGCAGTGAGTACAGCTCCAGCCCCAAAACAAGTGAGTGTTCTATTACTTTTGCAAAGTATTGAATTTTGCCACTAATAAAATGGAAAAAATCCAGTAGACTTGCGCTGAGGGACTCCAGTCTAGAGACAATAACAAAAATAGTATATAAGAGGTTTCAAAAATATATTTAAAAAAAACTAACAACCAATCAGAGAACCCCATGTTGTGGGGAGTTTTACTTTACTTTTTTTTTACTTATTGTAGAATTTGTCAAATAGAATTTTTCTTGCTTCTTTGCAATGAATTGTTGGAAAATGCTGTCTGACACTCTCCTGTCTTCCAGGCGGCAAAAATGTCGAAGAACAAGAAGAAAAAGATGAAGAAGAAACAGAAGCGTCAAGCCGAACTCCTGGAGAAGAGGATTCAGGAGATAGAGGGATTGGAGAAAGAACCTGACGGAGGAGAAGATGAGGAAGAAGAAGAGACAGAGACCCCCGACAGCACCCCGTCTGTCCCCAGCAGTCAGACGCTGCATGACATTACAGCCGAGGCCACGTTGGGTGAGAAATGATTGATTTTTGTTATGGAGCCATGAAGAACTTCATTAGTACTGTGATTTTTTTTTTTTTTTTATTGCTGTTGCTCATACTAAGGGAGTCGTAAGGCCTTGACCAGAATATCAGTTTACCATTCAGAGCCATTCAGAACACAATTGCATATCAGTGACCTGGCAACCACACTAGCACAGCTACAGCAATGTTTGCATTTACAAGCACCACTCATTTTCTTCATAAAATGTTTATTTCATTGATTAAGCTGCTTTTATTGGTATCATTATTGTAATTGGGTGAGAAAGCGAGTACTTTTGGTGACCCAAAGATCTCTTGAACATTACAGAAACCTTGCGTTTCCTAAGAATAATGTTCTTGGCATGTCCCTGTGGTTTAAAAAAAACATGCTTTTAAGCTACTGTCCTCATCAATTATGACCGTTGTTGTTGCGCTTTACAGATAACAGTCAATGTTTTAACTCATGGGTGACTTAATCCAAGTCTAAACTTCTGCTGACCCTGTTTCCACCCCAGATGGAATCTCAGAGGAATGGACTCAACTCAAAAGCCCCGTCAATGGTCACATCAAGGGCCCGGAGGAGGAGCAAACTCCTGACGTTCAGCAGCAGACGAAAGACGAGACCCCCGTCAACCCTTACGACAGCGGCGCGGAGGGGCCCGAGCCCACCAACCCTTACCCAGCATGCAATGGCACGGAAGAGAAAGAACCCAGACCTCCATCTCCTGTTGTCACAGACGGTAATGGACCTTTGATTTGTGGCCAGGTTGAGTCACAGAGCCCTAAAGTGCAGGATGATCCCAAGGGCCCCACGATGGAGCTGAACGACTCCAGCTCTTTTGAGGGCCCCAGGGTGGAGCTGAACGACTCCAGCTCTTTTGAGGGCCCCAGGGTGGACATGGGCCTTAACATGGAGGTGGACTCCAGCGCGCAGGTGGCCCCAGAGGAGGAGAGCATGAAGGACGGTCAGTGCGGAGCCTCTTCTAGAGGGACGCCTCGCCTCCCTCTGATGTTTTGTGTGCTCCTTACTAACCTCCACCTGTCTCTCGTCCGCTCTCTTGCTCACCTGCTGTGATTCGCTAGAGTCTCTAACTCTGTAGACTGAACAGGAATCTGTGTCGTCCTTGTGAAACAATGTGTGTGATTTATAACACTGGTATAAAAAATTATTTAAAATGATTTATAACAAAATTCCCATGGTCATGGAAAACTTCAAGCGAAAATAGTCATGTTGTTTTTCAGGCCAGTTTTAACAAGTTACAATTGGCTACACATTGTAAAAATTAACACCTTTGACCACACAATATTACTGTGCCACAGCAAGCAGCCGTCAGGATAATTAACTACTAATTTTTAATTCTATTTAATTTAGAATTTGTTCATGTTGTAACTGTTTTGTCTGTCACAGTGGCTTGAAACTAACAACATTCAAACACTTTGTAATTTATCACTAGTATCTTCAAGTTACTGGCGGCAATTAATCCATCTGTTCAGATCAATGTATTTTAGCTGCAGAGCTTCGTTCTCAGAGATTTAATCTTTTTGTCCTGTGATTTTCTGTGTTGTGTTTTCTGCAGATAGATTCTGCTGTTTTTTTTTTTAAGCATTTTACCGCAGCTGTTTATCTTTTGCAAGCGATTTACCATTGTTGTTTTGATAGTCTCGTTTTTTTACGGCTGGTACAGATTTATAGAGAGCTGCTCTATCAGACACAGTGTACCTCAGTGCTTTATGAATCAGTTTATTGACATTACACTACAAAACAATGACTTCACAGGAGTCATTCTGGGACGTGTGTTTGTGTCATTGATTTTTGACCAGTTGTGTCTTTCTCAGCAGCTAAGATTGCAGCAGGGAGCCTGTTGGATAACCCTCTGGAGGCTCCTAATGCTGAGAAGATCAAGGTGAAGATTGCTGACCTGGGTAATGCCTGCTGGGTGGTAAGTCTGACATCATCCAACCACTTTATTGCATCATTCAGTATTACAGGATGATTTGTGCCTTGTGTATAGACTGTATTTAGATCATTAAATGATTTACTGTGTATAGGCTATTTAAATTACTGCTATATAGTTTACTGTGAATAGACTATTTAAATTACTGCTATATAGTTTACTGTGTTTAGACTGTGTATAGATCAATGTAAATAGATCTTTATATAATTTACTGGGTATAGACTGTATTTAGATCATTATATGATTTAATGTGTATAGACTGGATTTAGACGATTACATTATTTACTGTATATAGACTTAATGCATATGGACTGTTTATACAAATATTGTGATAGACTGTATTTACACTAATGTTATATAACATGTGGTGAGGTTTAGATAGCTATTATAAGGAATTCAGCTTGTCAGGAAATGATTTTTTGTACTCAAGTCTGACTTGCACAGCTGGTAAATTGGTAAATGAACCAGATTTTAATACGCATGAGGATCAGTCAGTGCATCTCACCTCTGCATCAGCAGTCAGTTCTGCTTGACATAACTCTCCATTTGTCTCAACCAGCACAAACACTTCACAGATGACATTCAGACGCGGCAGTATCGCTGTCTGGAGGTGTTGATTGGAGCCGGATATGGCACCCCAGCAGACATCTGGAGCACAGCATGCATGGTGCGTGTCGCTGTTGTTGTTTCGGTATTAATAGTTTTGCACAAAAACACAACAGGAAAGTCAACTATCAACTGATGCCAGTAGTTTGATGTTAGCATGTTGCCAATCCAATTAAAGCTCCAATAAGCAATGATACATTGTGCATGCAAATGAATTATTTTCAGTTCTGAATGCAAAAAAAACGTTTGATAAAGTATGGTAACGGTTTTACAATTCATTGTAGATCTTTTTTTTCACTGAACCGAGTGCAGTGCATTTTGGGAAAGTTTTCAAAACAGGAGAGCAATTTTCTCTTTAAATGTGACCACAAGATGAATCTTTTTCAAAATGGTTCTGTAAACAGTTCAGAATTAGAACATTTTGTCTGGGCAGGCAGCTCACTTTTAAATGGACCAAATATCTTGTTGGACAACAAAAATGATTGATGAAGTGATGTTTATTGAGTTCTGCTGACACCGGTCCGCTGGCCTCCTCTCTGTTGTGCACTGCACACACTTTGCAGGGTTTTAAACTGTAAGACTCTGTATCAGCATTTCAGGCCTGCTGTGTAACAAAAGACTCTTGCAAGTTGCCCTGTCACCTCCAGCAGGCTTGTGTTTGCTCAGGGGTGTGTGGTGTGACTTGGCCTTTGAGATCGCTGCCTACCGCTTAGGGAATTTGATGATATTATTGGATTGTGGTGGCCCTACACACACACACACACACAAACACAAGCAAGCATGTGTTCTAAGTCTCATTGTGTCATTTTGCAGGCGTTTGAGCTGGCAACAGGGGATTACCTGTTCGAGCCTCACTCTGGCGAGGATTATTCCAGGGATGAAGGTAATTATTCTTCTACAGGTTGCGATTCTGCCCACACAACCCCACGTGTTCGATTACTGCAGGCTAGGTGGTTCAGAATACAACCACAAACTGTATTTAACCACCCGTGTCTGGAATTCAGATCGTATTGAGAGTGGTAATTAGCATTTGATCATAATTAGCCATTAAAGTTTATTGATGCCCATCGTGTCCACTTCAGTCAGTGTAATATTTGCTGTGTCATTGGGGTGGGAGTGGGGGACAGGGAGGTTATGATCTCTGTTAGATTAGTGTAAAGCCACAATCCAGATGATTAACCTGTGATTTTAGCCGACCAATTGAAATCATCTGTTTCAAAGGTTTCCTTTAAAACTTGTTTTGAATGGAATAGGTTTTCCTGCAGTCTGACTTTTATATCTCTTTCTTTGTGGAAAGATCACATCGCGTTGATCATTGAGCTGCTCGGAAAGGTTCCGCGGAAACTCATCATGAACGGCAAATATTCCAAGGAATTTTTCACCAAGAAAGGTGAGCTTGATACTTGACTACTGTCATTATTCACTGTTTTCATTTTTGTGTTTGCAATATGTTGATCCTAAATCACATCCATCTGGCTTTGAATTCTGATTGGAGGAGCTGTTTCAAGTATTTGTAAAATAGCTTTTGTAAATGCACACCTGTGAGTGTCTGTATTCCATGTTGCTTTGTTGCTTGGCAACAGCCTAAAATTAAGCACATTGACTCTTTTTACATGAATTTAGCATGGCTGAGCGTTGTGTCAGGCACTAACTGTGATAGAACCATTGTAATACATGACTTGAATTATTGGAGTTACTTGAATATTTGCTAGTATTCCTTTTGTTTGTCTTTTGTTTATGCTAGGCGACCTAAGACACATCACCAAGTTGAAGCCGTGGGGTTTGTTGGACGTGTTGGTCGAAAAGTACGAGTGGTCCCGAGAGGAAGCCCAGAATTTCAGTGACTTCCTCCTGCCCATGCTGGACCTCGTCCCAGAGAAAAGGGCCACGGCTGGCGAGTGCCTCCGACATTCCTGGATCACCTCCTAGTGGCCGGATGCTTCCAGAACTCTTCTGAACTCATGAATGCTCACCGTCACAGGCGCTCTCTTCAGATGCTTGTCTGATGACACGGCGATGATAATGTTAGCCGAAAGTATGAGAAACTCCGGTCAAGCAGATCTAATCTGAATCTAATCTTGTGTTAGTGTTCTTTTTCATGTCCTGGATATACTTTGTGTACTGTTATCTCAGTGGTTTGTGCTCTAGCAAACTTATCACTTTTCTAGCCATTTCCATCATATCCCAGGATCATTTTGAAGCATTTCACAATTGCCTATTCCGAACAATCCGATTTGCATTTTCTTAACCCAAGATATGTTCTGTTTACACACTTATTAGCTGATTGTAGTGTTTCTTTACTGTATTGAGATAGTTGAAGTTTATTTGTCATCACAAGGTGGTTATAGATTAGACGTCTGAGAGGGGAACCATGAAGAATTCTCACATAATGATGTACGTAATACCCGAGGGATGTTTTTATTTGAAGAACTTAATTGAATGTGCGCTACTATACAGTGCAAGAGAAACACACGTGCTTTTATCACAAAACAAAGGCAACTAAAATGTTTTGCCCTTCGTTTGTTTCGCAGTCGCCAATCACCATATCTGTAAATTACTATCATGGGTATATAATTGATTTTATAACATATAATAATTTCCTATTGAAAAAGCGAAATGAATGCCAGAGAGTTTTGGTATCAAGGTTTTTTGCTTAACAAAATCTAAAATCGGTGATTGCATTGCAGATATTGTACATACACCAAAGAGTTGGTCCTTCACAGTATATCAGTATTGTACAGTCTTGAGTCCCAGTGCTTGTGTACAGTTTTGCTATGGCTTGAATGGCTGAATGGCAATGTTTGAGAATTGCTGATTGAGAGATACCCTGAAATGAATATGAAATGACATTTTTCCGAGCTCTTCACAGTGTTGCTTCAAGCAATATCATTCTGTTTTTATTGTCAGTGGGTGTAGTGACAGTAGATCTGTAACCCTGAAGGGCCTCTAGTCTGTTAGATAAGGCGGTTTCATTTCACAGCATCAGATACATTCACTGCTTTCTCTGCTCTTTCTCAAGAATGGCGCTTCGGATTTTTCAGCACTGAACTAAAATAATTTCTGTAGTAACTTCAAATAAAGATTTTGAAATGGAGAATGGCTGTCGGTTCTTAAATGGTAATTCTCTTGATTCCCAGTACTGTGTTCTAATAAGGTGTAACACTGCTTTTCTCTGCATGCTAAAATGCAAATTGTAATTGCAGGTTATGTATTCTGTATTGTGCATGCTTTTTTATAGCATGAAAATCGGTTAATTTTCATTGAAAACATACTTTCATTGGGATATAATACTGACATATAAACGGTACCTGAAATTCCCTGAAATTGTTACTAACAGCAGCTCCATAGCTGTGATTTATAGAGAATAAATAACAGCTATTGACCAGCGAGCGATATTAAGCCTGTGGGTGTCGCTATAAACTATTAAGAATCGAGTTGCATGAGGCATGAGGGTAGTAACAGCATTGCAAGGCAGTTTATGAATAGATTAATTGTTCAGTGACTGTGGAAACTGCTTCACATTTTTCTGCTTTATTGATTTAAACTTGCAAGAATACATTGTATATAAAAAGGGAGTCTTTAACCCACAAGCTAACATATTACTTCAATTTGGCCCCAGTCTAACAAATATAAACTAATAAAGACTTTTATTTCATATAATAGAATTATTGTTTGCTGGAGTATCCACAAAATTGTTCTTCACGTCCAAGGTGTGTGTCCAGTATCTTACAAAGGACTTCATGCCTCTTCTACACAAAAAAGTAAAACATCAGGTTTTAAACATTTCTCCTATAATGCATTAGGCATTTGAAAACAGAGATGACATAATACTGTTTTGCATGGTTGTTGCACATGAATTAACAAAAGACATAAATAAATATAAATGACAGCTAACAGCTAATAAAATTAACAGCTAATAACAGCTAATAAAATTAAATTTGACTAGGGCTGGAAATATAAAGTGAGTTCTTTGTCATTACAGAACAGTGGTGTTTTAAATGGCGTTAGCACATAGATAAAGAGCGGAACAGACAAAGAAGCATTATGCCCCAGAGAAATTGGCTTTAGTGTTATCTCAGAACATGCACGGGGCAAAATTGCAAACAGTAGCCCTTCTAGCTTTTTCTGCTTGTGCATTTTGTGTAAACTTCATAATTTCAACATGAAGTCTTTAATTTGACTGTTAATCCTTGAAAATGTACTTTGAGTTCTTCATTGTCAGGCTAAGCTACACACACTACCATAATAACAGCAACTGTTAAATCTCAGCTCCGCAAAAGCGCCCCTCTCTCACCTTTTTTCTCCCCCGACTCAAAGTCCTCTGGCAGTAGTTTGTCTTGCCGGTTGCCCAGCACAAAAGCCAGAAAGGACAATATAAGGGAGTCCATGATGCTGATGATGGCCAGTATATACGCCCAGCGGACTGTACAGTTACCCAGCGTGTATTTATCAGTGCGCTGGCCACACATCCGCTTCACCTCCTCCGAGTCCCAGCCGTCCGGGTAGATCATACAACCTATGACCATGCAGGTAGCTGAAAACAAAACAAACTTTTAGAAGTAATTTATTACATGCAGACACAACAATGGTTTGATAAAGTTACTTTTGAATGATCATAATTTGTTTTATAATCGTTTGTGTTTATGACTCAAATCAGAAGCTATTACAGCAGTTCTCACGGTGACAAACTTCCTTGTATAGCCTGACATTACACTTCTCAAAAGTGGTATTTAAGGGGTATTTATTAAATAACATGGTTATTATGTCTATAAGGTGTGCATGATGGTATAAAGCTCAATTGACATTTACAGCTGGAGTTAAACTGTGACAGTCAGAGCCAGTCTAGCACATCATTGTCAGAAATATCCCTGCTTACCAGAAATATACTTTGCAATGACTGTTGCCTGGCAACTTCTCATCATTTATTATGCACATGACAATACACTGACGGCAGCTGGTGTTGCTGAGGTATTGCTTTACACAGTCACTTTCACCCACTTTCTTTTAATGAGACTGTGTAATTATTTAAATACATTGTTATCTTAGACGATGTGATCCGAGGTTTATCTGTGCCTCGTTTGACTGCATTAGATACAACAAAAAGCAACTTAATACAACTTTCACATATTATTTCCAAATGCACAGAGGTTGTGCACAAAACTGATGTTTTTGCTTCTTTTGTGTTTAAAATATAAAGTGACATTTACTTCGCTGTTCTCTGTATGTAAGCAGTGCGCGCTGTCGGTAACGTGGAACTATCCAGGGTGCTGAAGTCCCCATTGACCACGTTATTGTATCTATATACTAAAATAACGTTTAAACCAGTTGACTAAAAGTAAAAGTCAGGTATACTTTGAGAACAGGACTACAGCACCTTTTTCTTTTTGCAATTGCAGCTGTCTTTGATATTCTATCATCTAAGCCAGTAACTTTAACACGCATTAACACTCACCTGCTGCGAGTTGCATCCACGCGCATATCTTATACACGCTGCCTGAGTTGCAAAAGAAAAACAAACTAAAACACACGATCGTTCCCACAATTAACAGCAAAGAAATACCAACGAAGAACATGGCGGTTTTAAAGGCACCAGACGGGATGGATCCAAAGTCCAAAGCGCTGCCCTTGCACACCAGCTCTCCTGTGATGGGGTTCCCGATGCAGTAGTGAAAAAGCCCAAAGTAACCCGACTGGGGCGTATCAACACTGTCTCCGATCCAGTAGGGCTGAATAAACACCACCACACAGATGATGGCAAAGCAGATGGTGAAGACTGTCCATAGCACGCCGACCGCCCTGGCGTTTCTCACGTAGTTTGTGTGATAAATCTTGGCAGCCTCTTGGGCAGATAACATTTTAGGCATGTTTGCTGGATATGATGATGCACCCGAAGGTGTCTTAAAAATAACCAGACAGTAAACCTAGTAACTTCTGAGTTCTGAGAAATGTGGTCCTTCAAACTCTGAAACTTTCAAATAACTTAACAGCCAAATTTCTTTGTCATATCAATACACTACTTAAGGATCAGTTAATACCTGAAGGCTTAATGAAAATAGAAAGTGACCAGCCAGTCTCTTACTATGTTAAAATGGGCTGTGTTCTGATTGGACGGATAACTTAATACAGAATTACGCTGACCTGAGACTCCATCCACTTCCTTAAGTGGTGGTCAAATATATCTTAAGATCTTCTGCATTACATCAAATTAGACTGTTTGGAATCTAATGAAAGTGGTCTGACATGCAAACTCTGTGGTGCTGTGAGATCATGAGTTTATTAATTCATGGAGGTGTTCAGTTACTTCCTGGCTGGATCTTCACTGTCTATAACTAAAAAAGCACCGTTGTCACTTTGTTCATGATTCTTTTACATGTGAACTACAGGATAGCTAGAAAAGTGGCTAGTCTGGACAGCTAGTGGGTATTAAACATTTCTTCAGTTACTGCCTATAGATGAACAGAGAAACATATCACAGAATTTGTATTTAGACTGTTTATTGGATTTTCAGCAAATAATACATTTATTAAACAAAATTTATAAAGCAAAAATAAATAAGTGCTCCACTTTTTGATTAAATTTGTCTTTAGAACCACCTTCCAATAGCAAACTTGTTGACCAAATAAAGAGATATTTAAGAAGTCTGGGTGATGTGGTCAGCAACAAGATTTGAAGGACATTTATTTTGGTCCACAAATTCAAGAAACAAAAACGTTGAGTAATTGTATGTTGCATCCATAGGGGGCGCTGTGACATTATGAAAGCAAAACCCTGAAAATCACTCAATGGGTCAGGAAACTTTTAGCTCTAAAGGAGGATCTCATAAATCTCACTTTTTTTATTCTATCACAGTCAACTCATGTGTTTAGAATGCAAATTTTATTCATGTAACCATTTAGTACACAAGGCTATTGTATGGCGAAATCAGATTAGACCCTTTCAGCAATTATTTGCGCAAGGTATTAAATCATCATCCTGTCACTTTGAAAAGACAAAAATGACATAAAAGAACATTTAACCTTGACGTTTAGAAGGAAATAATGTCATCTTCAGAATCACCTTTTTCTTTCTGCGGCATAATTGCACAATAATTCATGATTAAAATATATATGACAATGGGACAATACAGCGTCCCCCTGGGGCTGAATGGGGAAATCAATATTGCTCATCTGCTCAATTCAACAGTCCCTCTGGATCTGTTATGAATGAGCCAGACGGACGTCAAGTGACCGACAGAACAAGCCATCTGCTGCTTTTAATAGCAAAGAAACGTCTCTTATTTTATTTTGGTGCTGAGCGTCAGACCAGTGAAAGCATTGATGAATTACAGTGAAAAGCACAACATTGTTATTATAGTAAGTTTGGTGATGATTAGCCACTGTGATTTTATGATAATAAAACTCCACAGGCTGTGTAATTTATGATAAATTTACAGTCTGTGCTGGATGTCAAAGTGGGTTTCCTTTGGTACCACATAGTTCTTTGTTATGTATGAATGCACTAATTTGTCAGTCACGTAATTCATAATTATCCTGACCTCATAAATAAATCCAGTAACAAATCAAAGGGGCTTAGAGGAAAATTCTGTTTTTTATATTATATGGAGCTGAGAAAGACACTTTTGACTTGGATCAATGTGAAATGCCCTAGCAAGCACTCAGAACCCTCCAGCAACTAAACAACTCTTGGCAACCGCATAGCAGCACCACGGCAACCACCCTTAAAACACCCCAAAATCCCTGTTTTTGCTAGTTTTGTAGGCAAACCTATTACATTATTCTCAGAAAATGTTTACATGTAATACAAAGATCTGTCAGGTGTATATCAGTAGAGATAGGAGGTTATTTAAAGTGTCTCACACCGAAGGCATATGCCTGTCCCATGATGCTTTGTGCCTCAGGTGGAAGTCAGACTGGTCTATTCACACACCACTTTGTGGACCTCCTAACTGACACGGCTACAAAAGGCTTATTGTTGACAGGACACATGCTTTACTCTTCATCTTAAAACTGTATCCATGGAAACAAGGCACACGATTCACTTAAAAATAAACTGTTATGGATCTGTTGCAAAACTGGTAGTTGATCAATAGGCAATCCTTATAAATCTTACAAGATGTAGCATACATTGATATCTTTATTATGTTGTTGCAAGCCAATGAAAAGTATAATACATCATAATACATGAAAACATACAACGTATTTCATTGGAGTTAAGTGCTCATGTGTTATGTTCACACACACACACACACACACACACACACACACACACACGCACGCACACATATATACAATTCTGCTGTGCTTTTACTGTTCATCTGTGTTAAATCTTTCTTGTCATGTGCACTCATGTGATTCTAAGTGGTCCAGTTTAGACTTGCCTGCTCTTTTTTACCCCTCTGACACATAAGAAATCCCTCCCTTCCTGCCGCGCCGTGACCTCAGTGTCATCCTCCACACATCAGGTCTTTCTGTGTGCCATTTGGCACTATATTATCAATAACTGTGTCAGTCCCACAGGCTACGCTCAACCCCACTGCCTCAACCCAAACCAGGCCCAGCATGATGTTAGCAAGCTCGGATGGAGAGAGGAGGGGTGCTGCAGCACATGACACAGAATGGAGGCCCCCCGAAGAGGCCACTCTTTTGACCACCAGCCCACCCCGACCATTGACTTCCTTCATCAAATCGCACCATATTTGCCTTTGTCAACATTGGATGGGGTGGACTAATTATTTACCTCCTTTATGAAAACCAGACACCATTTGTTTCACACAACAAGCGACTGATTAGCAAGCAAGTTAATAAAAAACAGAGCTAATTTGAAACATTCTTCCAACATTTAATTCTGCAGTTACGCACAACGAACAATGCAAAATAGTTGGATATGCTCAACTAATAAGACAGATGTGAATTTTTATTAAGACTGTTGATCTTTATTAAAAAATAAAAAATTTTGGCTCTAATTAATAATGAAATGGAATGGAAAAAATCAATTTTGCATGTTCCTGAATGTGACTTTTCCATGCAAAACCAACTCAAGCAGGAAAGGCAGTTTTTGTGGTAAATCTGGGTGCTTTGGCAAGCCCATTTCCACACAGATGGTGATGTTGCTGTGTGTGTTTGGGGGGGTGAATGTAATTTGGGGACGGATGAGGGAGTCTGTATGTCAGTGTGTGTGATCTGTGTGTAGCCCAAGGGCGCACACACACACGCACACACACAGAAGCGGCAGACTGACCTAAATGAAGTCAGATCTGTCGACTGTGTGCCTGGCTTTTCCCAACTAAATGTGCTGCTGCTGTATTCACCGAATAGAAACAAACATGGACTGTGGCTAATCTGTCTCCCCCGCACACCTATTGTACGGAGGCTTTTGTCTGGTGATTCAGACTGTGGGCCGGCCATTGCATTGAAGTGTGCTGGGGTTTGTCTAACCAATGCTAATGTAAACACACACCTCATCTTTGAAAAGCTTTATTGAAACAACAAACCGTAAACAACAGTAAAACACATGTCAGGATGATCTAAAATAAGAAGGAAAAATGTGTATCTGTCAACACTAATTCACTGTTGAATTAGTGGTAGTATTCTAATATTTTGTTAACCCACAGGCAGCTATGAGTTAGCAATGTATAATTCTATTCAATTTCAGATAAAACTGAATCAGCTTATGACCTCAATGCTAAAAATAGCAAACTGTGCAAAAGGGATTATGGAAGCATCAAAGAAACATGAAAATGAAATCGTTCTACGTCACACCGCTGTAGGTCTGTCAATTTCTCACCTTTTCTTGGCAGAAATGCTTTCAGTTTCTCAACGCCATTTTGCTTTTGATCTGTTATGTAATTCTGGATGATCTGAAAAATATTTACATGCAGATTTAGCGTATAAACTGAATAATAATGCCTTATGCAAATCATTATGCAAATGAATGAAAATCTGACTTCTGTTCATTACAGTCACGTGTGAATTTCATGATAAAGTTTAAAGCTTTAAAGCTGAAGTTTCCAAAGTTTTCTTTCACAGGGTCAAGTCATTATAGCAATAGGTATGGAATGAATGAATGCCTTCGTTCTCGTTTCGTTCTCGCGTTTGCATGCCCCTTGACAAAGTACGTGTTGTAAATCCTGCCCTTTGAACCATTTTCCAGCAGAGAAACATTATCCGTTTGCAGCCGTGAAATGCGTTTCAGATGTGCAGTTCGATCGAATCGTTCTCTTGAGCCGAATCTTTTATTGACTCGTTCGAACCGATTCGCAGATCGTTCACAAATTCAACAAGTCTGGAAGTATGACTGGTAAATTCATATTTCACAAATTTTGCTATGCTTACAAAATACATTTTTAGATAAAACGTATATATATATATATATAACCTGTTTCTCAGTTAGAGAACACACCATAAACCTAAAACAGAACAAAAACGAAACTACCCTTAGTTATACATATTAACCTAAAACATACGGTGATACAATTTTAATATACATACAAAACGTTAAATTACTTTAAATCACTGTGAATGTGTAATTCGTTTTCAATGAAACGAATCACTTAAACAAATCGATTCATTGAATCAGACATTCCGGCTCTTCTGTTGAGTTTGTGTTGCGTTTAATCCGTGATCGTTCCGTGCGGTTTTAATAGCTAAACCGCCGCTCATCTCTAATTGGTCAATTAAACGCATTTATGGGCGTGAACAGCAGGTATGTGTGGTCGAGATGTGTGCCAATCATCTCCGCAAGGACACGCCCACCCCCGTCTGCGAGCGCAACACGTTCAACACGCGAGGAAGTGCAGAACGCCGTTTGTGTAGTTGTGGACGAACGCTTAAGCGCCATACACACACATGACAGGATACGGGCTCGGAGACAGGCGACATACCGTGCTTATGACGCTGTCATGGTTTCAGTAATGTTATAAAGGTGAGCGGCGATGCGTGGCGTACCGGAGCGGCTGCGCTGCCGTTAACGCAACACTATCGTTTCAGTTCGTGCTTGAACTTTGCGAGAACTTTGCAGCATCGCTTTGCTTTCAGACGGAGGAGGCGAGACAGCAGCACGAAGCATGGCGACACAAAACGATTGCTGTGTCAAGGTCTCTGTAAGGTAAGTCAGACTGATCCGCTGACATGCATTTAGCCTTTTCCATTGTTTGCAGTGTTATCACTGCTTGCGGCGTTATGCGTGCGTTATTTGGAGAGCGCTTGTTTGAGTTACCATCCATTTTTAACATTGCATAACAGCGTGTAAGACCAAAATAGCATTAAGAGTTTCTAACACAGGCGGTGCGTTGTGATCTCGGGGTGTGTGCCGCTCAAGCTGGACCGGGGTGGACGAATAAACGTTGCTTGGACATGGATATAACGTTTAAACCCAGACTGTTTTAAAATGACAGGTGTGATGTCAAACACTTAAACGCGAGAGCTACAGATCCACCTCCCGTGTATTATATGCATGTCTTGAAAATGAATATTTGCACAATTTCCAGGTCGTGCCCTTTGGTCTTGAATAGCGGATGCGCTTGGATTAGGGTGCATGTATGTGTTTTGTGAGTTTTACTGAATGCTAAGGGACATGAAAAAACGCAGAGATGTCGGCAAGGTGATAATGACAAAGACGCCCTTCCCTCTCCTTTTAAATGTCCTTTGTTAATACCTCTCAGATCAGGGATTAATGTTCTGCATGGATACATTTCGCTAGGACGTGGAATAATGAAGGCATTGCCTTTCTCTGCAATAGCTATTGAAATTGCCAATCGCATTAATGCCATTATTTACTTGCGGTGAGCTCGTAAAACTGAAGCGCGTGTCAGTAGTCTGGCTGCAGCCTGACTTAAGGCGGTGGTCTGAGCATTGTCTAGCAACCTCGTTACATTAATCTGCTGGGGGGGAAGCAGTTTACAGGAGGAAATGATGTATCTTAGACCATACAGCCCCGTTTTGATGCCGCAAGCCTCTCCCGTTGGCTCGAATACAGTTCTTTTGTGTTGTTTATATACAATATAACTGCTGTTGGCTGTAATGCAGGAAAACATTAAAGTCACTCTTTTGTGTTTGTCAGTATTAGGAACGTGTGGCTGCAGGTTCATGCTGTTTTTTAATGCATGTGTAGTGGACATGCTTTGCAGTGACTGCTTCACTCTGGGTCACACCTGCAGAGGGGAGGGGGGCATTACATCAATGAATGAAGCGGACCCACGTGTTCTGCTAAGCGCCACAAAGGCAGACACTGAGTTCAAGCAAATTGCATCTACAGTGTTGTGTGGATATAGTTACCGTATTCGCTAAGATATTAAATAATTGCAGATCAATGTTAAATGGGGCTTGCTAGAATAGTAATGTAAAGAGGAGTTGAGTGAATGCCTACTATAAACCAGAAGTATAGTAGCTAGGTTTACCTGCCGCTTCCTAATGCACTGTTAGTGACATTGTT
>JBAJNP010002603.1:0-46611 GCA_036877545.1 Yasuhikotakia modesta
TATATATTTACATAAGTGCATATATAATTGATAATATTATAGAATTAGATTGCTTGTTATAATTGCTTAAAATAAAATTTAAGAAAAAGACATTAAAAATGTTTATGACGTGGTCAGGATGTTGTGTCAATGCAATTCAATTCCATGCACAAAAATTTAGTTATAATGTCCATTGCATATGCATGCATATGGTAACATTTCAGACTGCCCCCTATCTGTGTGTCAAATGTTAAAACTTTCCTATGTATGGTTTTAGTAAAGAAAAAAAAGACTGATAAAGACTGTGTGTTTTGTACCTAAATTAAGTATTTTGGCAGCAGCACGAAGAAAATGGGTTTGATTTTCAAGGAACATATAAAATATACATGATGTATAGCTTAAATATAGCTGTCATGTTTGATAAAACATCTGCCAAATGCATACATGTAAATGTGTTTGGTGTACAGGGAAAGCAGATATATTCTTATCCACCACTAGCTTCACATCAGTGTCTTTAACGATGTGATGAAGATTTTGAAATGAAAGAAATGACTTTGTAAGTTGTTAGGTGAACATAAGTGTCTGTTTTTAAATGGCTTTGGTATGTTACGTTTATTCTGCTCTGATCACAATAAGAACAATTTATTTTGAGTTTATGAATTTGTACATTTTTTGTTTATACTGTAATAAAGTATGTTGAACTGTAGGACTTTTATTGATTTATATGCTTCCGGCTTTTAAAACGACGCCGACGGGACACCGGTTATCAGATAGTGTAACACTGTGGATAGTCTGCTAGTGCAGGCGGGCGTCGTGGCATTATGCGCAAAGTATGCGCAACATTGAGCCTCTTAAACTACAGTCTGTCTGCCTGCCTGCCTGCATGTTACTGGGTGTGTCAATGTGCGTTTAATCCGCTGGTTAACACGAAGGGTTTTCCGACAGTCTTCTTCAAGTTCATCAGCCGACATGAGTTACGTGATGGTAAGTAAAACGGTGTAGGACACGTTTATTTTACACGTTTATTACTATTCACTCATTGGGGAAGATCGCTAACGATATACTGTTTGGCATGCAACCAAGTTTGTTTTACATCACCAGCTAGTTATCCTATAGTGTGTTATACTATATACTATAACATACAGCGTGTTATACTGGTCGTGTCATTTATGAAGAAATACTCAGTGAATTACGATGAAGTGTTTTATGTCCAGGACATTGGAAATTACATTAGCAGAGACCTCGTCTGCAAAGGGGAAACAAAAATAGAAACATCAGAGTTTATTTTAGGAATAAAACATGACGTATTTCTGCGTGTCAGCACGTCATCTTTTGCCTTTGGGTAAAATTTCTACCGTGTATTACAAGGATTGAATAAATGTTGTTTTCCATAATCGTGTTTATGATGCTTTTACAGGTTACAAAATGGGCCTTAAACCTTGTTAACATGCAATGATCTGTTTCTTTATCCCCAGAATACTACAGTAGCAGTAACAGTTGGAGTAGTGCTGGTCTCAACAGCTGGAGTACTGAGTTATCTGTACTTAACCAGGAAAAGAAAACCACTTATTACCCTGATTAATCCCTCGGAAAAATACAAACTGAGACTCATAGACAAAGAGGTATTGGAACATTTCTTAACTTCATGTAATGTTGTATGTGTTTGTAGCACTGATAGGATGCAATGTTGACACAAATTAAAATGTACCACTTTCCCATAGATTGTCAGCCGTGACACCCGCAGGTTCCGCTTTGCCTTGCCCAGCCCAGAGCACGTGTTGGGATTACCAGTAGGTAAGCAGTCAGCGCACCTGTATTGATTGCAAATGGGTGGTGGAGCTTCTGTTACAAAGATTGCAAAAGCAGTCAAATAAGACAATATTATATAAATCAATGGTACACAATAGATAATGCACACATCCAAAAAAGTAACATTGGCTATCATACTTCACAAAAACATTTAACATGTATTTATGTATGTGTTCTTTTAATTATAAATGAGCTTTGCACTTGCTTGGAAGTTTGGAAATATTCGCATTTGCATTTGGTTTGATGCTTTCTGTCTTAATGGTTTAACTGGAATTGCATTATGTTTCACTGGACTATTAAGCATAAAGCACTCTTGTCTCTCTGTCTGTTTCTCTTCTAGGAAAGCACGTTTATCTCTCCGCAAGGATTGACGGTAGCTTGATTGTGCGTCCCTACACACCAGTGACCAGCGATGATGACAAAGGATTTGTTGATCTTGTTGTTAAGGTTCTTATCCTCTATATCTTTGCATTTCTTGTAAAACCGCATGTAGATTCAGTGTGAAACTGCATTGTCATGCGTGTTTGCAGATTTATTTTAAGAACGTGCACCCAAAATTCCCAGAAGGGGGAAAGATGTCCCAGTACTTGGAAAGCTTGCGGACCGGAGACCTGATTGACTTCAGAGGACCGGGAGGTTTACTGGAGTATAATGGACACGGTCTGACTCATGTTTTCTTAATGCAGATTAAGATGCGTGTGTGTATTTACACAGTGGTCACGCCTTACACCTACATCTCCACCCAACAGGTCAATTTGCTATACAGGCTGAAAAAAAGGCCCCCGCTGAGATCAAGGTTGCCAGAACGTTGGGTCTGATAGCGGGAGGAACTGGTACAGTGGCTCACCTTGCATCTGTTCATACTGAAGGTTTATGTGACCCTCTGATGACCCAAATCCATTGATGTGTTCTGTGTTTAGGCATTACCCCAATGTTGCAGCTGATTCGTGACATTATGAAGAACCCAGGAGACACCACTACATGCAGCCTGCTGTTTGCCAACCAGGTTGGTGTCCCGTGAAAGATATAATTAAAAAGATATAATTAACTTAACAATGGTAACTGTTTTTGTCCTCTGGATTACACAAGTGTTAAGTTGACGTATTCCTGTACAAAAGTGAATTTTGATTCGCACAGTGAAGCTCCAAAAATTACAGTAATACAAGTTTTATGCATCAAAATATGTCAGACTTCTTATTTTGTGGTGAAGTGGCCCTTTAAGAGTGAAAAAGAGGGAAAAGGGAACAACGTGGCTGATGTTTCATTGATTGTTTATAAACGAATCATTCCGGGAAAATGGATCTAACAAGCAAATCTTTCCACTTTGCTGTATTCCAGACTGAGAAGGACATTCTGCTGAAGGATGAGCTGGAAGAGATCCAGGCCAGACATCCAAACCGCTTCAAGCTCTGGTTTACGGTGGACCGAGCTCCTGCTGGTATGAGGCCTCAGAATCTGCCTTAAGACTAGTCCAGTGTTTTCTAAGTAGTGCTTGATGCATCTGTATATCTGCTGTATTTGGTCTTAGTCTATAGGCATGTATATGGTCAGTATATGGTCTTAGTCTATAAACGTTTAGTATATGTATGTATGTACTTGTGTGCAGACTGGGAATACAGCCAGGGCTTCATCAATGCCGACATGATTCAGGAACACCTGCCTCCACCCAGCGATGACTGTATGATCCTCATGTGCGGCCCGCCTCCCATGATTCAGTTCGCCTGCAATCCCAATCTGGACAAGCTGGGCTACCGGCAAAGCCAACGCTTCGTCTATTAGACCTTTGTGGACGTTGAGGGCCACACGTTAATCTACACATGCTGACGCGGAAGTTGCTATTCCCAAATCCTGCAAGTGCACAGTCATGTTTATTAAAGATGGTATTAATAGCCTGATGAGCTTGAGTAGCAAGTTATTGATTTACAAATTGATTTTCATGTAACCGTCAAACGCAATGAAAAGAGTATTTGGTCTTTCATAATAAAAGCCCTCAGTTCTCAGGCTTGACATGCTGTTGTGGTTTGGGTTTGGTTAGGCTTTACAATCTTGACAAAATGCTGATACTATAAAAAACTATCTAATGCACTTAAAAAAGGCACTAGTGCGTGTTACACGCTTTTTTTGCTAAATTAATGCTAAATATTATATTTACGTGCCTCTTGTAAGACTTGACTGGCATTATGTACATTGTCTGCTGTCACAGGAGTATTTTTGTATGCATGCTGTACTCCATATATTTATCTGTTGGATTTACAAAGCAATGGTTGTATTTTATACAAAATGCACTAGAGGAAGGTGGGGCGTGGTGCTTATTAAAGAGCTTCTCACCTGTATTTTCCTGTCATGACTTGTATTTTTCATAGCATGTGTTTGGTGCAATATCACATGGCCAGGTTGGAGGTTTTGAAATGTATCAGGAATGTAAAACACTCACATTTGCGTTGACAGATTTTAAAGAGCGACAGAGACGAGAGTTGGGGATTACAGGAGCTTGTCCACTAAGGCCAGCTGGTTAAACACAAAAATGACAAAGCGCTGGTTTTTATCTAATGCCTGACAGCACATGCTGGCCAAATGTGACCAGATTATCTTTGAGGCTCTTATTCCAAAGTGCTGCACGTGAGTATTCTGTCCATATTCCTCATCTGCAAGGTCCACTGCCTGTTTTTTTCCACAGTTTAACAAATATCCTGCTGGATATTACAGCTCTAAATTTGGAAACATTGATAAATGGTGTCCCGTAAACGCATTAGTTGTTTAAAAGGACCCGTTTCTGTTCACGTGCAGCGTCGGTTTGCGCCAACAGGCGGCGCCACTGCGGTGTTATTCTACAGACATCAGCGAGCCAGTTTAAACTCGCCTGGCACACATCAGCTTTCAACTCTGTATTTCTCCATCCTGCTGGCATTTGCTCACCATCCGGAAGAGATCGCGTTTCTTAAACAGCAGATCTGGGGCAGATCGGGTAAGCATCCTGCGATAAAACGCATCTTTTTGGGAAGCCAAGCCATCTTTTGTTGCTTTGTTTCTGAACGGACACAGTAGTTAGCGGTGCGCAGCGGTTTCTCCCCATGCTAACCTTCTCAAACACAACAGCTTTAGCTCATGTAAAGCCTAACCCAGTTTGGTGCTAATTGATCAGATATTGCTAGATAATCGTCATTTTTCGATCTAGTTCAGGAAGTGGTGATGCAAGTATTGTTTATGGGTTATGTATGTGGTGTTGCGATACATCCCAAGTGTCGTATAATGACGTGTACCGGTGTTTTGGTCTGTTCGTCTTCAAAAATCCTCCGAAAAGACTGAAATGGGATCGTTGGCCTGCGATTTAATTCCCGGTATCCTTACTTATTAACTGTTACGTCACCCGGGCTCCTTGTTTCCGCTTTATGTTCAAATTGATAGAAACATAATGAGCGCATTAATTTCCTGCCTGTTGTGTTGCGCTTTGCACTGAGTGCATTTCGAAACGCAGCCGATATGAACGCAACACACGGTGTTTTTCAGTTACATGTGCTATAATAATAGTGCCAGAATGCAAAAATTATTGTTTTCTTTTCAAGGCTGAATGCAAATTATCAGAGAAGAAACAACCAGGCTGGTTTAGACCTGCCTCTTGTTACAAAGCTCTTGCGAGAGGTGAGTTGTCTGTCTTTGTTGTTGTTATGGGTCACTGATGTTGTCATGAAGTTTTGATTAAAGGTTTTTTTGGCACACAGTGAACTGAAGTGCGAGGCTTCAGAGGTCCGAGAGGGGGTCACAGGGTGGTCTACTGATGTCAGGCCAAATCAGGTCTGCCAGTCATGAGGACTGCCGGGTCACAGAGGAATGCCATGTTTCAGCCGACGTGGAGTTGATGGAACTGGGTCCCCTGCTGGAGGAGAATGGCCCCGTAGGAGCCAAAGGACTCCAGTCGGAGGCAAGCGACAAAATTATTCATCTAAATGGATTGAGGTTTTTGCCCTTTCACATTCAGACGTGGTGGAAAATTACACCGACCCATTGTGTTTGTGCTGATTGTGTCTGCAGGGAGCAAGCAGACTGGTAGACGATGAAGAGGAGGATGATGATGTTGGAGAGGTTCTGACACTACCACTGCAGGCTCACCATGCCATGGAGAAGATGGAGGAATTTGTGCACAAGGTGCGATAATTAGACCCGGGTAATTAAAATGAATTGACTGGAGTGGTAACGCTAAACCTTAAGGATGTTCTTGGGTCCTCAGGTCTGGGAAGGTCGTTGGAGGGTCATTCCCTTTCACGTCCTGCCGGAGTGGCTAAAAGACAATGACTACCTCCTGCATGGTCATCGCCCCCCCATGCCATCCTTCCGTGCCTGTTTTGGGAGCATTTTCAGGATTCACACAGAGACTGGGAATATCTGGACTCATTTGTTGGGTAGGTTAGGGTTACGCTGTTGAGCCGGCACCAAAAAGAAGTAGCTATTGTGCACCTCATGCATATATTTAATTCATTAAATATGCAGCAGGTCGATTACAAGGTTGGAAAACAAACACCACTCTCTTTGAGAGCCTGCGGGATCAATATAAACCTGTTACACTTGCTTAAATATATAAAAATAAACATTTTACCTTGTCAACAAATACAGTTTGTTAAAGGACAGGTTGGCGATTTTGTTTATTGTTAAATCGGTTGAAAGTTTTTCACATCATGCAATCAGTAAGCAAAGTAGTGCATTTGTTTATCTTTAGTGTGAGTGTTTATCTCTCATTCCAGATATAGGACCATAAATGTCCTACATTCTGTTAAACAATGTATTTGCATATCTCCACATACTTCTGGAGATGGTGTGGCTTTGGCGATCTCTGAAGGGAGGGTGGAATACTTTCAGAGCTAGCTTAATATCGCAAGCCTCTCCAAACTCCAAATTTCATACTTTAACAAATGTAGAAGAGATTTTGTCCTCAAGATGATGAAAATAAATCTGTTTTGTGTGTGTTCACAGGGTTAATCTTATTCTTGTGCCTTGGCACACTTACCATGCTGAGGCCCAACATGTACTTCATGGCACCATTACAGGAGAAGGTGGTTTTTGGGATGTTCTTCTTGGGTGCTGTGCTGTGCCTCAGCTTTTCCTGGCTTTTCCACACCGTCTACTGCCATTCTGAGAAGGTGTCTCGCACGTTCTCCAAGTGAGTTTGTTGGTTTTGTGTTAAATGCTCTGTTTAGTGGTGAAAATTTCTTTAAGTTGTTCTTGAAGTTCTTGAAGAAGCATTCTCCTGTTTAATTTCTCTCAGACTAGACTACTCTGGCATTGCTCTGCTGATCATGGGCTCATTTGTGCCCTGGCTTTACTACTCATTCTACTGCTCACCTCAGCCCCGTCTCATCTACCTCACAATCGTCTGTGTGCTGGGCATCGCAGCCATCATCGTCGCCCAGTGGGACCGATTCTCCACCCCCCGCCACAGGCCCACCAGAGCAGGTGCTGTGCAGCATGTTTGTGTTTCTTTCTCATGTCATTCCAAACCTATATGAGGAACACTAAGGAAGATATTTTTAAGCATGTTGGTAACCAAACAACAGTGGCACCCATTGACTTCAGACACAAAACCACAGAGATATTTTTCAGAATACCTTAGTTTGTGTCCCAGAGTAGAAAAACACCTTGAAGGTTTGGAATGGCATTAGTGAGTGATTGGGAAAAAAAATTTCACCATTTTTGGTGAACCATTAATTTAAGCCAGTTGTTTTCTTTCTCGATCAAGAACAATGGGTGCCAAAATGAAATCAAGTAGACTTAAAAATACTCAAAATATTGTTGTTGCTGTTTTAGGAGTTTTCATGGGTCTTGGACTGAGTGGGATTGTCCCCACCATGCACTTCACCATTGAGGAGGGGTTTGTCAAGGCCACCACAGTCGGACAGATGGGCTGGTTCTATTTAATGGGTGCGATGTACATCACAGGTGCCGGACTGTATGCCGCACGAATCCCTGAGCGCTATTTCCCGGGCAAGTGTGATATTTGGGTAAGTTAGTTGTTTTGTGCCCTTTTGTTCTGTATCTGTGTTCTGTGTGTCTCATAGTCTTAAATACAGTGTTCTGCAAAGGTCTTAATTGTTTAATTTGTTCTTTCGTCTCCTAGTTTCACTCACACCAAATATTCCACGTGTTGGTGGTGGCAGCAGCCTTCATTCATTTCTATGGCGTCTCCAACCTGCAGGAGTTTCGCTATGGCCTTGAGGGAGGCTGCACAGATGACACTCTTCTCTAAGAGCTCCGCCCACCAACTCCAGACCCCTCCCTTTTCATTTCAACCCCCCTGTTAATAATCCTTCCCTGATGATTGTTTTATCGTTTAATTTCAGTTTGTTTTGATTGGTTTGGTTTTTACTCCGTATATTTTCTTGCTGTTACAGTTTGGGCAGGGCATAGGCGTATAAATGGGCTTATCATCACTTAATGCAGAGACTGTCCAGGATGAGATGAAAGTGTGTTTGTGTGATTAAAGGGCACCGCAGGCTAAATGAGTAACTTTTGGCTGCGACCCTTGTGATCATTGAACTTTAAGTACAATCTCTTGGGTTAAACGTGTTTTTGAAAAGCACTTTTTAGAGAAGCCCTATTATAACAATGCATCAAAAGTTTAATCAAGAAACAAACACTTTGTTGCACACCCGTAGTATTTCCCTAAACTTCGCTTATAAACAATGTCTCTGGCATTAGTTTAGTTGGATTTCATACTGACTGGGAAATGCACAAAGGGCAACTGGGTTTGAGTGTTATACCTGCTTTGAACATTTACAATTTCTTTTTTTAATCTTCTAGGTCAAACAAATAAGTAAACAGGTCAACTTTTGCACATTACAGCACAGATACTGAACATCAATGTTCAAACCCCTGCATAGATACTTCTGTGCAGTCTGTAAAGTTTAAACTTTCCTGTAAAGTATGAAATTTTTCCTGTGCCTTAGGCCAGTGGAAATAGGTTTAAATAGATGGGCCAAAACTACAGTGTAGTAAAACTAATCAGTCACAAATATAACTAATTATTTTTCTTTGCAAGCAATCCAATCGAATTATCTGAAAAGATTGACCTTAACTTTAACTTTCTCAGACTGCTGTTTGTATAAAGTAGTGTTGAATTCTTTTTAAATAAATAAGCTTACTGTGTGGGTTTACCACAGATTAATCTATCATATATTCATGTGTTATGTGTAGAGGTGGTAAATCATTTGCATTTAACTGAAATGTGAAATGTTTAATAAATATTTATGGATCAAAAAATTGTGCTCATTTGTTAATAACACTTTACAAGAGTTCTCATTCATTTGCATTGGCTGACATGTATTAATATTAGTTTCACAGCATTTATTACTCTTTGTTATTGATGGTTAATAGAAATACAACGGTTATATCATGTTTATTGTACGTTAACAAATGTCATTATATACTAACATCAATACTTATACTGTAGACGTATTCATTGTTGGTTAGTTTTTAACTAATGCATGAAAGGTAAACACTTGAAACCTTATTGTAAGGCGTTTCTCATTACGTGGTTTAAATTGTAAGGGAAGGAATATAATCTTATAATAATCTTTCTTTTGGACTTTCATAAATGTCTTAAATGTTAACAAATTGTCGCGTTACGTAGTCTGAAAATGGAGTCGTGTGACGTAAGACGGAACGAAGAAGTGAGTGTTTGTTTACAGCCGATTTGCTTTGACCGCTGCACACATATTAGCAGTAGCCGGTTATAATCAGCAAGTATTTTCATCTACATCTTTATATTTTGCTTTATATTTCTTTATATATACCGTTTGTGTTTGTAATCGAAGGTGTTTTCTACTCTAATACATTTGCCTTTAAACGCTGCGGTTTTCCCTCATGGTCTGTTTGAAAGGCGAGTATTCTTTACAATGAATTTAGCTTTTGGGGTAGTTGTTATGCATGGTGCATAATATGCATGTAGTTTATATTAAATGCATTGACGTGCCGAATTTCAGCTAATATATTTTAGATTGTAATTGATCGTGTGTTGCTTTTCAGTTTGAACGCAGTTGTTTACCATCATGGATGACAGTAAACAGTGTCCCTGTCCAGAGAGATCTGTAGATTCATCTCTTGTGTCAGAAGATGGGAAAAATGTGAAATCTGTATCGTGTCAGAGATGTGGCTCAGTTGTGCTCTGCCCAGGCATGGCAGTGTTTGCTGAAAAGGAGGTAATTTTGTGCTAGTCTTGTATTACATGGAAATGTCCTGTTTAACTTATTTATTATAGTAGTTAAGCCATTTCATTATGAAAATGGATAGATTACCTGTATACAAATATAATCTTATACAACTATATTAATTACACCTGTATACTGTTATATTGCATTATAATATGATTAATGTTTTTTTAAACTTAAGAATGAAATGTTCTTTTTCCCTCTAGTTATTTCTGCCTTCGATGAAAAAGAAGACCTCCATTGGTCAGTCGGATGGATCCGTAGATGGTGACACATTAACTGCCCATTGGCTGGTTGATGACATGTACACGTTTGAGAATGTGGGCTTCACTAAAGATGTTGGCAACGTCAAGTACCTTATTTGTGCAGATTGTGAGATCGGACCCATTGGCTGGCATTGCTTGGATGATAAGAAAAGCTTCTATGTGGCGTTAGACAGGGTCAACCATGAATAGAGCACTTGTTCAAATCACTGTCAAAGTATTTGACCATGAAACTCAAAGGCTTTCCTGTTGAAGAAAGTATGTAATTTTTTTGCAATTTTGTTTCTATACTAGTAGTGTTTAGACAGATTTTTTTGGTACTTTTTATATTCACCACACTAGCATATGTTTAACTGCACTTGTCTGTCAAAAAATCTCTTTATTAATGTCTGTGACTTCATATAATCTACTATAGATAAAATCTTTTAACATTCCTCGTGAACAAAATGCCTTTTCCATTGTACTAATCTCTCCATTTTTCAAAATACAAAAAGCCACTTCAGTGTATAAAAAGACTGGGGAGAAGGACAGTGCTTGTCAAATAACAGCATGTGCCCTTGGCCACTTAAAAACGTGCGATATTAAACTGAGATTAAATGAATGAAAGTCTAATCTTTTCTCAAAGTGTCTTATTTAAGTGGATGAAAGTTCCCTAATGCACCTAAGGTGTGAGGAGGTGTACAAAAACAATGTATTCATTTAATATTTGATGTTTAAACATAGTACCTTTTGTAGTTTATTTAAAAGAACTGTTGATTCAGAAATGGTTCGTATTGAAAAACAAGTTAACCTCCCGCTAGGGTGCGTTTCCCAAAAACATCTTAAGGGTAAGTAGGTCGTAGAGGCCATTGGTGCAAAATCTATGATAGTCTTGGTCTTACGGTGCATTTGAGAAACGCATCTCTGAATGTTCTGCTATAGTGGAAATACTTTATAATACGTGCCATAAAATAAAGGAAAAAAAGCAAGGACACTGACTTTATATACAGTTATTCCTTCAGTTTAATACGTGGTGTTGATATTTGTTCGTAACACATCACTCTCAGCGGTCTTTAGCAGATTAAATGTGTCCATTTCCTCCGATAGGCGGATCGAGGATAGTGGTCGTGCGTTATAGGGGGCGACAACACTTCCGAGTTGACGTGTGGTACGTGCTCGTAGATATTGCTTGCATGGATCGCTACAGTGGATGCTAATGGACCACCAGCACAAAGATACGTAAAGACAAAAGTCAACTGCACGCCCAGCACGGTGAGATACTTTCTCTCTTGGCACGTTTTACCTTCCGCTGAAGGATCTTACGTTGAGAATTTGGGTCATGTGACGATATAAATCCACACGGGTTATTGCATTCAAAGTACCATCTATACCACGTCTGAGATTATTCGTGAATTTAAGTTTCAAGCGGAACAGGAGCACGAATGCTAAATGTTGTTCCCGATCAACATCTGTTACTTCCGAGTGGGTAACTTGAAAGAGTCCATTTAAAGAAGTAGTTCCGGTAACAATGAGGCTCTTAGCTGTGGTACATTAATCCGCGCAAGTCACTTCTCTAATTCAATAGCAGCCTGGTTTTGCCTCTTTACAGCACTTTTATGGGGACGTGAAACACACAAATAAAGATGAAGTGGGAATTTTTGGGGTTTGTATATAAGTATATAAAAGCTTGTTTATGGGAACGGGCTTTGTGGGGGTAATGATTGTTATTCAATTTGTTTACGTTACGCCTTTCGCGAAAAGGTCATGTCAGAAATAAAGCAAAGGCATTTTTCTAAGCTTTACAAATAAAATGGGGGCTTTCTGCGTTACTTTTTCGTTAAATAAAACCAAATCACATTCCACAATCCCATATTTGCTGTAATAAATTAATTGACGCAATATACTTTTTAAGATCTCTACATCATGCCGGTCATTGCCAAACAAAAGCTTTGTTTGCATTCGTCATTAAATAATGCTTCAGTGTGGGTTAATGTGTTTTATTTCGCCTAACATGCTTCTCGAAAAAATGCATGCGTGTTTTACTTTATCAAACAATAACCAGAAACTGTATATTGGTGGGGTTGTCAGATAGAGAAAATCCAGCGTCTCTACTTTTGTAAGCGGAAGACGACTAAGCACTGTAACGTCGACACTCCGTCTGTGTGTACGTTTCCCAAAGTGGATGAGGATGTTAATTGTCGGAGTTCAGGTGTAACCATTCTTTGATATGGCATATTTTCGAGACTAATTGAAACATCTGCTTCAACTTCAAACAGTTTATTGCAGTTTCCGCATGTCATCATTTGGATCAACTTCCCCAGAATGACCCATTCACGACCCAACGAGTTTATTCCACCACCGGAGTGCCCTGTCTTTGAGCCCAGTTGGGAGGAATTTGCCGACCCTTTTGGGTTCATCAACAAAATACGTCCAATTGCAGAAAACACGGGCATCTGCAAGATCCGACCGCCCCCGGTAAGTTTCTTCGACATTTAACCGAGCTGTCAAATGAAAACCAGATCTTAATCGGTCTTTTAACTCGTAGATCGCAGCCCTCGGTTGAATCCCGAAACACTTTTTATAAAGACAGGTTTTTCAACATGGCGGATTGCGGCTCCAGCCATTGCGAACGCTCGTAACTGTGCGTGAACGTGTGCGCGCAGCTACTAGCTATGCGTGAATGCTTGCGTGTGGCTACTCCTATATTCACCACAATAACATCAGTTACTTTTTAGGAAGGAAGTTTGTGTTATTGTTAATTTTGAGGATGGCAAATGACTTTCTAAACCTACTTTTAATGAATATTTGGTTGGAATAATTTATTGCATGAGTTATTGTCTTCCAAAATCAATGTTAGTTAGTGGGCATCCACCCAAACAGGAACAAAAGCCTCGACAGATGACATTTTAAACTAGCATAAGTGTTTTTTCCACCTTCATGTCATTTTGCAATAACATTTTGCGAATGGTTTTCACCAGTAACTTGTACTGTCGGTGCACAATTTACCACGCAACAACTTCCTATTATTTTCTCCTACACGTTCAAACATTTACGTGTAAAAAATATGATACTCAGCTTTGATTTCTGATGTTGGTGCAAATGGCGTGGTAGTGTTTGTTTATCAGATGAGTCCATCACGTGTTTCTTTTGTACAGTTTATACAGTGACTCGAAAACATGTCCTGAACTAACAACAGTAGTTTCTGCTTACTAACAGCGCTAAACCGCTAGTTTGCGACCACATTTCTGTCGTTTATCAGATACATGAGTTTCAGGAGTAAATTAGAAACAAATAGTAAAACGATTGCTTAAGTTTAGGACGTGTATGTCTTCCCCGTTGTCCTCCATGTTGTACGAGTTGTGGATTTGCATTTGGGCTGCCATCTGGCCATTGACACAGAAATACGACGTAAATAATTCAAGTGAGAAGTGAAATTCACTACAGGTGTTTGTTTTTATCGAGGCTGTATGTTGTTTTGTATTTGGTTTGTTCATAGTTGTTAGATCACCTTACAACGGCCTCCGTGGAAAATAAAGAGAGGTGTGTTGTCGTCGTTGCCCTTATCCTGCCAGAAACCTTTATTGTTCATGTTTTGGTACCGAACGTTATTCCGATAAAATATATATGAAATGTGTATATATATGTTTTATAATTGTGATTATTTTTGTGTGCATTGCACTAACCTACCTTTGGACTTTACTACAAATTATTGAGGAGTGGTCAAAAATGGCTAACAGATCATTTACAATAAACAATAACAATGAAGATATTGTGTACTAAATATTAAATGCATTTATCACTCTGGTTGTCTGTTTATAAGGCAATATTACACAGTAGATCTTGCAAATGCTTTGAAGCTCGCATGCATCTATACATAATCTGCTATTGGGCACAAATGGTGAACGTAAAAGCTTAACATGTTTTGTCTGTGTCAGGGATGGCAGCCACCATTTGCTTGTGATGTGGACAGATTGCATTTCACCCCGCGTATTCAGAGACTCAACGAGTTGGAGGTAAGGCTGACATCTGTCTGAGGTACTTTGTATTTTTAGACATTTTTGTGGTTTCTTTTGAGGATATATTAAGCCTAACTTCTAAACCCCAAAGCTGAAATGAGTGTGGCCTGCGACAGGCTTCACATTGGGTTTGATGTCAATTCTAAAAGGTCACGGGTGAAAAGTTGTAACACGATCTTATTGTTGCAACCAACTGTAGTGATTAATGTTATTGTTTCTATGCAGTGTAACCTGTGTTCCTACGCTGAATTGCTGATGTGTTTTTGTATTTTAGGCCCAGACCAGAGTAAAGCTCAACTTCCTGGACCAGATAGCAAAGTTTTGGGAGCTGCAGGGGTGCACGTTGAAAATTCCTCATGTTGAGCGCAAAACCCTGGACTTGTTTGAGCTCTACAAGGTGGGTCTACAAACATCTCCTCTGGACGTTTCTCATTAGCTTTGCATTGTGTTTCTAAACAAAATTTACATGGTACAAAGCTGAGAATATTGCTCAATATCCACAGTTGTCAGGAATTGTGTGGTAATCTTTTCAAAAATAAAGTTAATGGTGGCCTTTTTTAAAAAAAAATCGTATGGATTTGAACCTGTCTTTCAAGAGGAATTTGACCTCTGTTTTTGTGTGTGTCCAGCTGGTCAAAGAGGAGGGAGGCTTTGATGTGGTCTGCAAAGAGCGAAAATGGACTCAGATCGCACTGAGGATGGGTTTTGCTCCGGGGAAAGCGGTTGGATCTCACCTGCGGGCTCATTACGAGAGGATTCTCTACCCCTACTCTCTGTTCCAGAAAGGAGCTAATCGTATGGTGAGGAAACTGAAGGGCTTGCATAACTTCCTCTTTCCTTTTTTTCTCTTTATCTGTTAGTTTCGTTTTTTTTTTTTATACCTGCTCTTTGTTGTTTTTATTCAAATTCTTGACAGTCCGTTATGTGTGTTTTGTTGTTGTTGCTCTCCAACTTGCTGTAACTTTATTAGAGCAGAAAGCAGCGCTTATCATGTTTTGTTGATAAGAGCCCTGGTTTATTTTCCCCTGTATTTCAGTTATAAGGTGCAGTGAACCTGAACTTGCGGTTTCGTTTCTGTATGTTTTGTAGATGGTGTGGTGTTTGTTTTTAGTACTTTCTGGCAGCCTGTTTGCCTGTGTTTTGGTGTTCTTGTGGGTTCAGTGGTTAACTGCTTTCTCTGTCAAACATGTTTTCAGTGTCCCTCCCCCATCCGTAAAGGGGTATAAATTCATTCAAGGAGCCCTGAGCTCTGGTGCCTTTACCCCATGCTTAATACCCTAGGGGTGATCTGCTTTGACTCTTACTGTTACTGGCTTTAATGATGTCCACCCTGTTGTCATGTGCCTCTTCGTTTAATTAGATAAGAGTAAAGCCACATGCGCACATATGTGCAGCAGTTATGTAAATACAGCCTTATGCAGCTGCGTTCTTCAAATAATGTTCATTGTAGGCGGTAAGGGCTTCTTTGTTATGAATATATTGGCCTGTCACTCGTCAGGCATGGAGTTCACACGTATGTAATCGCTTTGTACAGCAGAACTCGCAGAGGCCGACGCTGACAAATGACACCAAAGACAAGGAGTATAAGTCCCATGACCTTCCCCAGCGGCAGTCGGTACAGCCGGTGGAAACCTGCACTATCGCCCGCAGAGCCAAGCGGACAGAGGTAACCCTTCTGTTGCTTGTTTTTATTGGAGTCTGTTGATTTTTCATCATTGTGCTCTCTAATCCAACTCTGGACCAGTTTTGTTCACACTTAATTCAGATTAATGACTTAATTTCCCATTTCATTTCTGCATTCGGCAGACACATTTATGTGACTTACAAGTGTGCATTCTTCAGGAATTAAACCCATGACCTTTGCACTGCTAACGTAAGACTCTCAAATTATCACCTTTCTCTCCACAGGGCCGCTGTTTCAAATCGGAACAAGGTGAGATGTGTGAAAAGCCCAACCTGAGGAGAAGAATGGGCTCATGTGTGGCAAAACAAGAACTAGGTACTGATCTGTGATTATCTGCATATCTTTAAATGGTTGCGGCAATCTACAGTTTTAATTTACATTACACATCTTTCCCAGTGAAAGAAATTCCGATTTATGTGAAACAAGAACCCATGGAGGCTCCACCTGAAGGTGAAAAATCGAAGGTGAGGGCCTGTCTGTTTCACAAATTAAAAATAAGCACACTGTATACAGTTTGCCTCAATGGTATTTTCTCACAATCGCAGGTGGAGCAGTATATGTGCTTGGTATGTGGCGGTGGAGGTGATGAAGACAGACTCTTGCTTTGTGACGGGTGTGATGATAGCTACCACACCTTCTGTCTGATCCCTCCCCTTCATGATGTCCCCAAAGGTGATTGGAGATGTCCCAAGTGCCTGACTCAGGTAAGCCATGCCCCAACTGTCTACATCCGTAAACTGATGGCTGCAGTCTTTGTGTTTGTCACGTCACAGTGTGCTTGGACCTCATGCAGTGTTAACCTTGGTATAATGTTTACCTAACCAAATACAAAGGCATTATAATTGCACTTTCTTCTATGTAATTATCATAAACTGATCCCAACTTCTCCAGTTTGCACTTCTAGCACCTGTTACATACTATAATAAAGTTGTTGTTTCTTAGGGAAATGGGGTGGTTTTTAACAGACATTTGACTTGCCACCATGCAATTTGCTGAATGTTGTAATCATTGCCATTGGCTTTTATATTCTCCCTGTAGGAGTGTGGTAAGCCACAAGTGGCGTTTGGGTTCGAGCAGGCCTCCAGAGACTACACCCTCCGCACCTTTGGGGATATGGCGGATTCGTTTAAGTCGGACTACTTCAACATGCCTGTTCATGTATGTCTGATACTGTGTGACGTTTGTGTGAACAATTTTAACAGCTGCTTATGGTACTTTGGAGTGACTGGCTTTGTTGTTGGGCAGATGGTTCCCACAGAGTTGGTGGAAAAGGAGTTCTGGCGTCTTCTTGGCACCATTGAGGAGGACGTCACTGTGGAGTACGGAGCCGATATTGCCTCAAAGGACTTTGGAAGTGGCTTTCCTGTTAAAAACGGCACCTTCAAAGTCTCACCAGAGGAGGAGGTACTAAATTGCACCGTCTAACTGCTGAAAGCCCTGGTTGTGTTGCACACGTCGTTCTAATTTCTCTCCCTTCATGTCTTTTTAATTGCAATCCTCTTTGTGTCCGAGCGTACAGATTACCGGTGCGGTATTGACGACTCATTAAAACAATCATGTTTCATTTTGTCCAGCATTATCTGAGCAGCGGCTGGAACCTGAACAATATGCCAGTACTGGATCCATCTGTGCTGACTCACGTCACAGCAGATATCTGTGGGATGAAGCTTCCATGGCTGTACGTGGGCATGTGCTTCTCCTCCTTCTGCTGGCATATTGAGGACCACTGGAGCTATTCTGTCAACTATCTGCACTGGTATTCGCTTTGTTTATTAGTAAAACAAATGGTTTTGTAGGCTGTGATAATGACTGTATCTTCTCGTCATCACCTTACAGTGAAGAATGTGGCTTCTTGCATAGGAACGATTTAAAGATTAGACAAAACATCGGAGATGTGCTGTAAGGTGTTTGTTTTTCCACTCAACTTTTGTTATTTTTCATTGGTAGGGGAGAGCCAAAGACGTGGTATGGGGCTCCTGGCTACGCTGCGGAGCATTTGGAGGGTGTGATGAGGAATCTGGCTCCTGAGCTCTTTGAGTCCCAGCCAGATCTTCTCCACCAGCTGGTCACCATTATGAACCCAAATCTCCTCATGGATCATGGAGTACCAGTGAGTAGGCATATACGGACCGAACAAAAGCCATTAATCACATTAAACAGATGCTGTTTAATCCAGTTGCTTTTTTTCTTCATGTGAGGTGCCTTAAATTGATTCTTTTATCTTGTGTAGATTTACCGTACAAACCAGTGTGCTGGCGAGTTTGTCATTACTTTCCCGAGGGCCTATCACAGTGGATTCAACCAGGGCTTCAACTTTGCAGAGGCTGTCAACTTTTGCACAGCAGACTGGGTAAATATCTGATAATATTACTTAATAATCATAACACAAACTTAAGGTTTGTGCATCTAAAAGTCAATGTGATTTCAATGCCATTTGAAACCAATTGTTTTTTTAATCTGTTACACTTTTTAAGTAAGAAAAAGTGGAGCAGAACTTTTTTTTTTGTCTTTGACCAAATGAGGTTTGCTAATGCAGTGACGAGACGAACATTTTATATTTCTGCAGCTTCCAAAGAAGACAAATATTTATTAAAATTGTTTAGACCACTTCACTTAGTGACTGATATCAGGAAGAGAAAGAACAAAAGTCTCTCTCTCCTTTACTTGGAATATTGTTCATAGATGTATTATTGACAACAACTGGATGAACTTTGATTTCATGTTTAATTTCACAGAGAAACTAAAATGCGGTTTTGTGTTTCAGATGCCACTGGGTCGACAGTGCATTGAGCACTACCGGTCTCTGAACAGGTACTGCGTTTTCTCCCATGATGAAATGATCTGTAGCATTGCCATCAAGGCAGACAGTCTGGAGTTGGAACTGGCCTGTGCTGTCCAGAAGGACATGAGTCTGATGATTCAAGAAGAGAAGGGGCTCCGTGAAAAAGCCTATAAGCTGGTAAGAGTCTGTCTGTGTGTGTGAGAACCACCATCTACATGAATGTATGTCTTTCCCCTCTTTGTTTGTGTTTGCATGCATGGTCTGTCTGTCTATTACTAATTGATCCCATTGTGTTCCCGTGGCTCTCTAGGGGGTGTGGCACTCCCAGCAGGTTGACTATGATCTTCTGCCAGATGAGGAAAGGCAGTGCGCTAAGTGCCGGACCACCTGTTACCTGTCTGCCATCACCTGTCCCTGTAGCCCCGAGCAGCTGGTCTGTCTCCATCACATTCAGGACCTCTGCTCCTGCCCCACTAGCAGCTACACCCTCAAGTGAGTGTTTGCACACGAACAGGCCATTGTAGTATTTCATGGGTTGAAAAGAAAGGGCAGAAGATCAAGTGAAAACATCTGGGAGATGTTGTTTTCCACACAAATTTTGCAGGTTTTTGTAAATTAACCTTTCTGTTTCATTTGCACAGCTATAAATACACCCTCGCAGAGCTAAACCCGCTTTTCAAGGCAGTGGCTTCTCGTGCTGAGTCCTATGATGACTGGGCATCTAAAGTTAACAAGATTTTGAAAGCAGATCAAGATAATAAAAGTGGTAAGTTACTACATGAACTACAATACCAAGATTTTTTTGTGATGGCCACAAAAAATCTTAAAAGCCCTTCAGTCTAAAACACGTTTTTATTTGTCATTGCAAGATTTGGAGGATCTTCGTGCTTTGATAGCAGAAGCAGAGAAGAAGATGTATCCCGATACAGACCTGCTAAATCACCTGCGTCAGGTCATTCAGAATGCAGAGAGAAGCGCTTCAATGGCCCAACAACTTCTCAACGGCAAGAGACAAACGAGGTACATTTAGTCCTACACCCTAATTTACTACCCCTGTTGGATAAGGATCTGGGTGATCCACCTAGACTAAACTAGAACAGGTGATACAGATGATAGCCTCTGTGGTTCTGACTGGATTTGTTAACAGGTATCGCTCCGGTGGCGGAAAGTCGCAGAACCAGCTGACAGTAGAAGAACTGAGATCATTTGTCAATCAGCTGTATGACCTGCCCTGTACAATTCGACAGGCCCCTTTCTTGAAGGTATGTGTCCACACAACATGCTGTCAAGTTCTCAGATCCTAGTTGTGTATCTTAACAAGATCTTCACATTCTTCTTCCATTATTTTAGGCACTTTTGAGCCGTGTCGAGCAATTCCAGCAACAGAGCTCAGATCTCCTTGCTGAGGACATGCCTGGTTCCTCTGCTCTCCAGAGCCTCCTAGATGAAGGTGCAGGTCTGGATGTGGAGCTACCTCAGCTGGCAGTGTTGAGGCAGAGACTGGAGCAGGCCCGCTGGGTGGAGGCTGTTCAGCAAGCCAGTGATCAGCCAGCCAACCTCAGTCTAGACTGCATGAGGAGGCTCATAGATCAAGGAGTGGGCCTGGCACCTCACGCCTGCGTTGAAAGAACCATGGCCCGCTTGCAGGAGTTGCTCACTGTCTGTGAACATTGGGAGGAAAAGGCCCATAACATGCTCACGGCAAAGTGAGTATAGTTTGTGTGGAAGTTTAAAGGGATAGTTTAACACCAACAAATGTGGGACACCAACAAATTAAACTTTAGCCATTTACTCCAATGTCATTATTTTTGTAATTGAGAAGATATTTTGACTTGCATTAGTAAGCAAACAACAGTGGTATCCATTGATTGTATGGACACAAAACCAGACTTTGTCGTATTTATTTATAGCCAGAGGTTTTTAACACGATTAATTCAACATCTAAGAACAGTGAAGACTGCTTTTGGCAGTTTGTATGAGCAAGTACAAGTGCAACAAAACAATTTGCAACTGGCATCATTTTAGTTGCAAATTTGTCTGTCTGTTTTGATGTCATGGACACAAGATTACATCAAGTTCATTCACTCTCAGCATGCATGTTGTGAAAAGCTAAATTGATTTTGCTGGCTTTCCCATGTATCCAAAGGAAGCACTTTCCTTTAAACATAAAATACAATTTACTATTATTTCAGACCTCGTCACAGCATCGAGACTCTTGAGGCAGCCATTCAGGAAGTGGATGGTATCCCAGCATACCTGCCCAGCTGCCTTCAGCTCAAAGACTGTGTCAGCAGGGCCAGAGAGTGGATAAAAGAGGCAGATGCACTTCAGGTGTGTATCGCATCATGTAGTGTTTATTAACCTTTATATACTTTCCAGTCAGTTAATTCAAACATGTTTTTTTTTTTTTCCCTACAGGTTGGAGGCCGCATCCCCGTTCTTGCTTCCCTCTCTGAACTAGTTGCCAGAGCCAGAGGTATTCCAGTAATGTTGGAACCCTTGAGCCGACTGGAAAGTTTGGTGTCTGAGGTACAAGCCTGGAAGGAGAGCGCAGCTAAAACATTCCTGTTGAGGAACTCATCCCATTCTCTCCTGGAGGTAGTCTCTATTTTTTGGAGCAATCAATGAGAATGTTTTATGTAACCACGTGTGAATACTTGTGCTGTTCTGGATGTTAATTTGAGTGCGTTTGTCTTTTAAGGTTCTGTGTCCAAGATGTGAGACTGGAACTCAGAAGTCAAAGTCTAAAAAAGTCAAGGATGTCACAATACCTTGCAAGAAATCTGATGTGAAACTGGATTCCCTGTGTGATGTGGAAAGAGCTCTTTCTACAAGCAAAGATACGGCTTCAGCAGTAAGTCACATTTTTGCTTTTGATTTTATTAGTTTGTAATAAACAGGTTCTAGATAATTCAGCGGACATTTTTGATTATTTTTGTATATTATTTTTCTAATAGATGGCCACTTTGAGCGATGTCCGTCAGAAGGAGCTGGAGAGTCTGTTCATGTTGAGGACCTCCAACGAGGCCAAGTTTCAGTCTTTGCCCAGCAGTTTGACCTCCACCGTGTGCTTGTGTCACACCATCCCTGCGGGCCCAATGCTCCAGTGTGAACTCTGTCGAGACGCCTACCACAGTGGCTGTGTGCCAGGGTCTAAAGACATTCAGGTGGGACAACCGTGGTTGTGCCCGCTTTGTAAACGTTCAGAGAAGCCCCCTCTGGAGAAGGTGTTGCCCCTACTGGCGTCCTTACAGAGGATTCGGGTGCGGCTACCAGAAGGCGATGCCCTGCGTTATGTGATTGAGAGAACGGTGCATTGGCAACACAAAGTGCAGCAGGTCTCTCCTCCAACACAGCATCCCCTTGGAAAAGTGAGCTTTGAAAGTTGCTTATAGCACATTAAATAGCATGAGCTTTTCATTTAACTTTTAATTTTTTGATGCATTATAAATTGGTTACCCACAGACAAGACACAATTCTGGAACTTCGTCACCTCACACACTGGATGGAGGTGTCAGTTCATTCTACATGCTACAGCCATGCATCCCTCTAGATGGTAGGTTGATGGCAATGCGCTGAGAGGTTAAATATACATGTTTATTCCAGTGCATGTAAACATCTCTGATCGTTTGTTGTGTCCCAGGCTTCAACACCGAGTTGGAGGAGCTGTTGGTAGAAGGTCTTCTCCTGCAGGTGACGTTGCCTGAACTCCAGCACCTTTACAGCACCCTGATCAACCGGTTTTCTCCACCCCAACACTCCCTGCAGAGCAGCGAACATGATCACCAATATCACATCGCCCAGGACAGAAGCCCACCTCACAAAAGCCCCCCACAAAGCAAAGGACAGGTGGGAGAACATTACCTACATAACCAAAGGTGGTAGAACGTAGACTTCCACTGTTTTTAATGAAACCTGTTCCATTAGGATGGAGTTCCAGAGATCAAAAAGGAACCTGAGAAGGTTGAGAAGAACAGCAAACGACGTCTAGAGAAGGAAAACCTGGAAGGACAACACAGAGACAAGATTAAGAAACCCAGGAAAAAGAAGCCCAAGATGAACAAAGAAAGAAGAAGAGAGGAGAAAAGAACCGTCTCACCCTCAAACTCTCTTTCTGATCCATCATATTCTGATGACTCGGAGGAAGATTGGTCTGTGTGCTCTGCAAAGCGATGTCAACAGCCAGAAGGAAATGAGGTCAGTCCCAGCATTATTAAAGATGAAGTGGTTTGTTTTTTTTGTCTGGCTCTCTTATATAATTGGATTATTTGGTCTGAAATGAAGCTTGAAGATCCATTCAAGATCTAAGAAATTTCTTTCTCCTGTTCCTCAAAGGTAAACTGGGTCCAGTGTGACGGCAGCTGTAACCAGTGGTTCCACCAGGTTTGTGTGGGCGTGTCTGCTGAGCAGGCTGAGAAGGAAGACTACATCTGCGTCAACTGCGCAATAAACGATCTGACAGAATGAGGACCAAAATGAAAACATTTTTGAAGGATAGTCAAAAAGGCTCCCCGTTTTGCACATAAGTTACAGCACCAAGAATGCACCAGATGATATCCTCTTTTCAAGCCCCCTTACTGAAACCCACCCTGCTCCCCTTGGTGCTACTGCCTTCTTGATAGGACTGTTAACAAAAACCTGTATGACTCTTCTGCTACGTTTTCCTTTTCTTTTTGTATTTTTCAAGATTTCCTTCTATAACATTTTCTTCTGTAGAGAACGTGATGCATAGATGTACCTCAGGGGTTTCCATCCCATTTATACTTAACAACAGGGGACGTAAGCTTCCCCAAAATGTATTTTTGTTTATATTTATTTTATCCTCCCCCTCAGTCACCGCTGAATTTCTAATGTGTATTTATCAAATGACATTGATTTGGGCTATTCACACCAAATGATATTAATTGGACTAAACAAAATGGTCTGAACTTATTTTTGGAACCCGCTGTTTTGGTACATGTCTAATAATATAAATATTATTTATTTATACCGGCAGTAACTCGGCTGGTTACCTTGATTTTCAGTAGCTTGAAATCTCTGATCTGTTGCTTTACACATTAGAAGTGTTTGTACAGAATCCTAATGTAGGCTGTCAGGAGATGTAGCAGACAGAAGACAAAGCTGTGTGAAAAATACTTTGTGATGTATACTGTGGCTTTCTTTAAAACTCACAAAACAGATCTTTCTGATGTTAATTCAGTTGTGAAATAAAATGGTTTGTTCTCACCTATAAATACTGACTCGATTTTTGTACTGCTAGATTTCTGAAGTATTTAATGCTTTTAATAATAATTTATAAATATGCATTTCGCATGCACAGTATGGAAAAGCTACATGCAACTTAAACATTAATATCACAAAGGCATCAGGTGGCGACAAAGAAGTGAATGCAGTTCAATGTTGTCGCTGTTCGACCTCCATTCCTGTGGATGGAGCCATCATGGCCATCACGCGCCATCTATACAGGAATGGAAACAGTTCGTGGTCTCATAGTCCCTCCCAAAACGCGCATTGGCGCGCTGTGCATCCTTCCGTCGGGTACCCGGTCATCTCTCCGTTAGCTTCAGCAAGACTGGCAAAAATATGGCGGGTATGAGCGCCTCCGGTCCCGGCTCGGTTTCGACTCTCGATCAGGTGGATAAAGGGCTGAAGGAGACTCTGATAGACGCGCTGAACGCTATCCTGTCCCCGGTGCAAGAAGTGCGTGCTGCGGCGGAGGAGCGCATTAAAGTGTTGGAAGTGACGGAAGGTAAGAAGTGACGTTAGCTGCTTTGGGCAAAGATGTTTCCTCAAGGTGTATGTCACCATGTGAACTGCGGGTTGGAGACACGAGCCTTCATGTACACATGCGTTTTTATTTCAAATGCACTTTTTGTGGAGTTCAGGGTGCGAGTCGATCGGGTTACCGCGCTTGTACCCGAAGCGACACGAATCGGGGGCGAAAGCATGTGCAACAAAATTCAGCACGTTTCCGCACTTGTTGGGTTTTAATACAAATGGAAACTAAACAAAAAGGCCCGGTGTTATAAAAGTATTACAAGTGATGTATTAACTTAATGGTGTTTTTTCGGTTTCATTTCTAAACTCACGTGACAGTAATTTAATAAAACACTGTGTGTAAAAAATCTTCACACTGAATATTTTATAAGACGCACAAATGATGTAAGTTTGGCTTCCGTGTGTTTATTTAAATGAAAGCAGCGTTTATGTAGCAACTTAAAGATCGCGCCCAAGTTTCTTGTACTAATAAATGTACCTCATCCTTCGTGTCCAGCACCAATGATATGTTTCTGTTGTTATTTAAAACCACAGATCTGGTTTTACAAGGAAAAGACTGGGGAAAATTTGCCCCAACTTTGGAAAAACATAATGTCCATTTTACAGTCTGTGTGGTTTGAAAGCTTTTGGCCTCATTGAAAAATTTGGCCTTGTTGTACAGTTTTGGTAAACCTAAATAAATGACAACAAAATAGTTTTATCAGAATTACATGTTTTGATGTGACTTAGTGGTTGTGAGGTTTGAACCCAGGGTTTAAATCTTTATGTTGAATGTACAGTGTGACAGCGGAGTGGGCTGTGGCCTCACCAGTTTGTACTGGGTGTCAGCAGTAACATTGTCTCTTGTCCACCAGTCTCTGTTTGAGCTTAATCCACGGATGATGAGACCTCACTGCATTAGCTGTACATACATTAAACCCTTTTGACCCATCATTACATGCATAGACCCACAATACTTATAGGTTGTACTTATTGTATCTACATTGTGAGTGTATGTATAAAGCCTATGTATATGTACGAGTGTGTGTTTATATACTGTATATTAAGTTTATATATATATATAGCAAATATTTTACATCTGTGTTGTAGAGTTTGGAGTTCATCTGGCAGAACTTACTGTTGATCCACATGGAGCACTTGCTATTCGTCAGGTGAAATATTTCCCCTGTTAAAATTCATACATCTATTATTTCATTCTCCCATGTTGATGAAGACCCTCATGCTTTTGTCCTCATTTTCCAGCTGGCCTCCGTCATTCTGAAGCAGTATGTTGAGACCCATTGGTGTGCCCAGTCAGAAAAATACAGGCCCCCAGAGACTACAGAATGGGTACGATCTTTATTTACATGTGGTTGGTTGGTTTGCACAGACGGTATGCAATATTAAAACTTGTTTCCTGTGTTTTTTTGTTTCATTTCAGGCCAAAGCAGCGATTCGTGAACTGCTTCCAAGCGGGTTGCGGGAGGCCATCAGTAAGGTGCGCTCCAGCGTAGCCTACGCCCTGTCGGCTATAGCGCACTGGGACTGGCCCGAAGCTTGGCCCGGACTTTTTAAGCTCCTCATGGACATGCTGGCTAGTGGAGATGTTAACGCTGTACATGGTGCCATGAGGGTCCTCACAGGTAATGGCTCTGAGCAGTCTACTCCCAATGAAGCCACAACATTCCTGTGGTGTTATTAAGCCATATGTGGTGTTGTGTTTCATAGAATTTACCCGGGAAGTGACGGATACACAGATGCCAGGTGTTGCTCCAGTCATTTTGCCTCAGATGTACAAGATTTTTACTATGGCAGAGGTATTGTACTTTAAGCAACAATTTAACACTTTGTCTTGGTAAAAGTTTGTGCTTATTTTAAAGCACTGCTGTGTTTCTGTTGACTGCTATTGCAGATTTACAGTATTCGTACCCGGTCCAGAGCAGTTGAGATCTTTACCACCTGTGCCAACCTCATCTGTGCTATTGATGAGGTAGCAAAGGTGAGGTCTGATGCTGCCATACTTAAACCTATTAAATAGGGAGTTGAAATTTTGCAGCATGTCACATTGACCCAACGTTTGTTTAATTTCAGGGTGCTGCCAATACTCTGATCTTCCCGGTGGTGCAGCAGTTCACAGAGGCGTTTATACAAGCCTTGCAGATACCAGATGGGCCCACTTCAGACAGCGGGTTGAAGATGGAAGTACTGAAGGTGATGAGATATTTCATCCAGCAGAGAAACTTAATTATGTGTAAAGATGCAAACAAGTAATTTTTGTTTGTATTTTATGTCTTCATAGGCAGTCACAGCTCTGGTAAAGAACTTTCCCAAACCTATGGTGTCCTCCATGCAGCAGATACTTCCCATCGTGTGGAACACCTTGACAGAGAGTGCCTCTTTATATCCATTCAACAAGAAACTTGTGCCTTAGTTCTGTTGTCAAGGTTCAAGATTTGTATTTGTCACATACATAATTAAATGCAGGATACAACCTTCAGTGAGTTATAAGAAGGGTGAAACGCCCAACCAAATGCCCACTGGGGGCTAGGGAAGGGATTCAAACCCCCATCTTTCATGTTCAATGACAATGACAGATCATGACACCACGGGAGACTTAAATCTAGCATATTTTTAACCTTAGCATTTGTATTTTATATGGAGTGCTAAATTATTAAGATCGCACTAGTCACAGTATTTTTCTTAATGAAACATTTACTTATGTAAGAACTGAGGTGAACTACACAGAAGAAGTAGATGATCCTGTTGATTCAGATGGTATGTTGTTTTTGTTATGTGCATAATTTTTCACAACTTTCTTGATGAAGCCCAGAGCTTTATTAGCTCATTTTTGTCCTCATTAACAGGTGAGGTCCTTGGATTTGAGAATTTGGTCTTTAGCATCTTTGAGTTTGTCCACACACTGCTGGAGAACAAGAAGTTCAAGAGCACTGTGAAGAAAGCTCTACCAGAGCTCATTTATTACATCATCCTCTACATGCAGATCACTGAAGATCAGGTTTGTGGGCGTTCTTCTCACAGCCTACAGTTGTTCTGTAGTATTTCCATTATGTTCTTCATGTTTTTCATGTCCTCCATCTCACAGATCAAGGTATGGACAGCCAACCCTCAGCAGTTTGTTGAGGATGAAGATGATGATACGTTCTCCTACTCTGTTCGGATATCAGCTCAGGATTTGTTGCTGGTGAGACCTCTAAGTGTTCCTTTCCAGATGTTTGAATTTTGATGAATTCTTCTAATTTATCTCTCTGTTTTTTCATCTGTCAGGCTGTTGCAGCAGAGTTTCAGAACGAGAGCGCTGCAGCTTTAGCTGCGGCTGCAACACGGCACCTCCAGGAAGCGGAGCAAGCAAAGAACGCAGGCAGTGAACACTGGTAGAAAGATGCAACAGTAGACGACCATTTTTATGGGGTTGTTTCAATGCATTGCTTTGCATTAATATGTACTGTTGCATGTGCAGGTGGAAGGTGCATGAAGCTTGCATGCTGGCCCTGGGCTCTGTCAAAACCATCATTACGGAAAATGTAAAGAACGGTCGCATTCAGTTCGATATGCACGGGTTCCTTGCCAATGTCATCCTTGCGGACCTCAACCTACCAGGTAAACCTTTATCACACTTTCAGAATTAGTCTAATCATAAAGTCTTACATCTAAAAGTCAGGCCTTACGTTGTGAAGTAAAAGGAATGAAAAACAATGACCAAATCTGAATACTGTAATTTCCCTTCCAGCAGCCTCTCCGTTCCTGTTGGGTCGGGCTTTATGGGCAGCCAGTCGTTTCACAGCAGCGATGTCTCCAGAACTCATCCAGCAGTTTCTTCAAGCCACTGTCAGTGGCCTTCATGAGAGCCAGCCGCCTTCTGTTCGTATCTCTGCTGTGAGAGCTATCTGGGGGTAAACCATTTGATTTTCTTCCTTAAATTCGTTTAGAATTATAGTGTGAACTACTTTGGGAAGTTAAAGCTGGGATCGATTTCTATTGAAATCTCTTATTGAAACATAATATTGCAGGTTGCTTTATGAACTTTTTCTTTTAACATGCTATTCATCAAATGAAGCCCAGCTCAAATATAAATCACAATTATAATCCTGCTGTTGAGAATTTGGATAATCTGGTACATACTGGGACTATAACAACTTTTTTTATAAGTTCTACATTGATGTATTATGTAGGTCAAGTGACATCAGTCTTCAACCTACTTTGCAGGTACTGTGATCAGCTGAAGTTGTCTGAGAGCACCCACGTCCTGCAGCCGTTCCTGCCCAGCGTCTTGGAAGGGCTGGTCCAGCTTGCGGCCCAGTTCAGCTCTGAGGTTCTGACGTTAGTCATGGAGACACTCTGTATTGTTTGCACAGTGGATTCTGCCTTCACAACGAGTGCTGAGAACAAGATCTGCCCTCTCACCATTGCCATCTTCCTCAAGTACAGTAACGGTACGGAAATGTTGCAGTCAAAACAAAATTTTGTAATATAAGTAACATATTTATAAGCCATAGAAAGCCATCTTGATGGATGACCTCTCAGAGTAGGAATTCTAAAAAATAAACAGCTGTGCTCTGACCAATGAGAGCACAGTTTACTTGCATGTCACTTAAATTAAACATTTTTGGTCTGTTGGGAAATGTTGCCTTGTGAAAGCAAACTAAAAACAGGAAGAAATTAACTGGAACCATTTTAGTCCTGGAACAAAACAAACAATCTACAGGTCTGAAAATGCTCTTAGATTTTAGGACATTACAATTCTCAGGCTTATACTGTTTTCTGTTTGGCTTTTCTCTTAGATCCTGTGGTGGCGTCTTTAGCGCAGGACATCTTTAAGGAGCTTGCGCAGATCGAAGGCTGCCAAGGGCCCATGCAAATGCGGCTCATTCCTACGCTGGTTAGCATCATGCAGGCGCCACCTGATAAAATCCCATCTGGTCTCTGTGCTGTGAGTTAACCGTCTCTGTTTGATGCCTCTAATTCCAAACAGTTGTTTCTGTGATTATATGTGTAATACTTTTTGTAACAGACATCGATAGACATCTTGACTACAGTCGTTCGTAATACCAAACCCCCGCTGTCCGACATGCTTGTGTGCCAAGCTTTTCCCGCCGTGGCCCAGTGCACCCTGCGTACTGACGATAACACCACAATGCAGGTACGTTTGGCCTCCTATATCTGCACTTGTGTTAACAATTAAATAGCAAGGAGGGTGGAGAATAAGGTGGATGTCTGTTATCTTATCAATATTATTGGTTTTCCCAGAACGGTGGTGAGTGTTTAAGGGCTTACGTCTCCGTGGCACTGGAGCAGGTCGCCCAATGGCAGGACGATCAGGGCCACAGTGGGCTTTGGTACGTGATGCAGGTTGTCAGTCAGCTCCTGGACCCTCGTACCTCAGAGTTCACGGCTGCTTTTGTGGGTCGTCTGGTGTCCACTCTCATCGCCCGCGCTGGGACTCAGCTGGCCGATCAGCTGGACCAAATACTTCGTGCCATCCTCAGCAAAATGCAGCAGGCCGAGACCCTCAGTGTGATGCAGGTGATTGGGCACCTGTGGCATCTGTTTTCTTTGTAAAACAAATACATCAGTTTAAATTCCTCCGCAGAAGTGTGAAATGTTGCCTGTTACTTTTAGTCCCTGATCATGGTTTTCGCCCACCTGGTTCATTCCCAACTGGAGCCGCTGCTGGAATTCCTGTGCAGTCTTCCGGGTCCCACAGGAAAACCGGCCCTGGAGTTTGTCATGACTGAGTGGATGAGCCGCCAGCATCTGTTCTACGGCCAGTATGAAGGCAAAGTCAGGTGAGGCTTTCCAATTTCTCACCAGCATGTTCTATGAGCTCATAGATCTTCCTTTGAAATAACACCATGGGTTTAAATGTTCTGTCCACAGCGCCGTTGCTCTGTGTAAACTGCTTCAGCACGGTCTCAACGCAAATGACAAGCGCCTCCAAGACATAGTTGTCAAAGGAGATGAAATTTTTAATCCGGATGAGGGCATTTGCACACGTTCCAAATCGGCCAAGAGTACGTCTCGTCTTCATTTGATTTCCGAGAATTAAGGAATCTTACAGGGAATATATGGGAGTTATGAAAAGTCGTAGTTCAAGGAAGCAAATGTTTTTATTTGTTTATGTGTAATACAGTTTGTAAAAATTACCATAATATTCCAATTTGGAATGTTTCCCAAATTCCCAAGTTTGAAATCCTAATGCCAGGTCTGTTCCTCTTAACTCAGACCCACAACGTTGGACCAACATTCCACTGCTGGTTAAGATCTTTAAACTCATTGTTAATGAACTGTCGTCTGTTATGGAAGCTAATGCGAACCGAGCCAATCCAGCAGACTGGAGCCAAGGTACAAAACAATTACACTGTTAATTATGGGATGGTCCCTAATGCAAGTATTAATTGATGTTGAAATTACTAAAATTACTTTTGTTTGTTTGTTTGTTTTGTAGATTCCGGGGGAATGTGGGATGATCTGCCAGAAGAGGAAGATGATGATGAGGAAGATGAAGGGTTAGCAGGACAGCTTCTCTCTGATCTCATTGCTTCTAACAAATACGGTAGGATTTTATAACACTAATATTACATATTACAGAGTGAAATTTGCAGGGTTAAGTGCATTGGTGTAGTTTCAAAAAGCTTGCAATTTACATTTCATTCCATCCAGCCTGTTGTCTGTCTGTGACACCTTGCATTCTGTGCATCTCTTGCAAGTTGCATTCTGAGCATATTAGAGATTATAAAGGTAAAACCATCTAAACAATTGCACGAATAAAATGGCAAAATTCGCAGTGCCTGTTTTGTTGCCTTCAACTGTTGCCTAGTTACATTTGCCACTGGTACCTATTGTGGTACTCAAGTTAATGACACAAACGTACTTGAACCTGTGCTAAGTGACCTTCAGTGGGAGGGTCGGAGTGACTCAGATTCTTATCCAGATTAAACAATCGAATCAAGTGTGAAAACATGAAATTCCACTAATATAGTAGTTCAGCTGTAATTAGTACTAAGTGGTTTCATTACAAAGTAAACTGCGAGAAACTTTATTGCAACAATCGGTAACAATTCCTGAAATTTCCTCGTAGATGATGATTATTATGAGGATGATGATGAAGACGATCCCGATGCCCTAAAAGACCCTATATATCAAATTGACCTCCAGGTAAGCCATTTAACAGTCAACAACAGTGTAGCTGCAACCTGATTGTATTGGTATGCAACACAAATCTTCATTATTTTACTAATTTTCCTCCTACAGGCGTATCTGACGGATTTCCTAACTCAGTTCGCCCAGCAGCCCTGTTACAGCATGTTTTCAAGCCACTTAAATGAAGTAGAACGGAGAGTCCTGCAGTCTATCGGTATATGACCTGTATCGCCACCTAGCGTCAGCTTCCTGTCCGTGTCTCAGTCGTTACCACTCAGTCATCTTTTTGTCAAACTTGAACATTTGAGTGGCCTTGGAAAACCTTTTGGATGATGCTTCTGACCCACAACCCAAAAGAGGACTAGTCTGATGAGTTTACATGCCTTTCCCTGTTTTATTTAGGGAAGGAATGGACATTGTTTTCCTGGAATGTTATAAAAACAAGGCCGTGGGACAGCTTGTTGACTCCCCAGAGGGTAATACGATGGATTTAAAACCGATATCCTGGTTATCCCAACACTACTGTGCTTTGATAGACTTTGATAGTCTGGTGGAGTGATACGTTTTTGCGAAGGGACAGATAAAGGTATAAATTAGTTAAAAATATCAGCTGTTGTCTGTTTGTACCTTCTCACTTCACTAAATCATGTGGGTTACAAAATCTTTCTGTAGAGGAAGGCAGAAGACAGATGATTATAAACTTTAAAAGAAGTTGGGACTGTTGGCAGCCTTATTAAAATTAGCCATGTTCTTTGTCATTATGTGGTCTTACAAGCATGGGCTTTATGTTTACACTGTGTGGGTGAGCATGAAGAATCCAGTGTTAATATGGTGATACAGTTTATTAGAATAAACTTCAAAATAAAAGGCCCATTAGGGTCTATAATAAAGCTTCGGTTCATTATCTAGATAAGCACGTTTTAAAACGTTTATACATTGGGCTGGATTTAATATTTGATTGTATTTTACAGGAAAAAAGCATCTTAATTTATGACTAAATCCCATACATTAGCTTGATAATACGTGAAAACAACACTGACGCTAAAAGTTAAACAATTATAGAAATGCTGCAATTACACAATTAGAAATGCTAATAAATCCAGTTCCATCACAAAATGTTTTTTTTTTCTAGAAACATTTTAAATGAGTAAAATGTATTTTTACTGAAGTGTGATAAGGGGGAAAATGTCAATGACATTAATGCACTAAGGGGCGTTTAGTAAAATAATTTAAAACAAATATTGAGGGGTAAATGCAAACATTAAGCTGTAATGCAATTTAATTAAAGTCATTATTACATTATTATCACGCTTATTATAATTATACAAAATGATCATTTCTCCGGTAATATGTATCGTTTAAAGGGGCTGAACGTTTGTCACTATAGGCGCGCCTGTCTGTTTAACTCCAGTTGCATTATGGTGCTGCAATGACAATTGCTTTATATATACTGTTAGTAATAAATAAGAAATATATGCATGTATTTTAGTTCTATCTAAGCAGGCTGGCAGTGAAGGTTTGGCGTGCGGTCATACGCGACCTCCCGGCGCGTCGCGTCGCGTCACGGGCGAGTGTCATCCGACACGAATCGCATGTTGATCACGAAGCGGCTTTATTTTGTGCTCCGCTTTCAGCGAGACGTGGCAGAGCTCATCTGTTTACGTTTCGTTTGCAGATGATGCAGATGTAACCATTTTCTCGTCTGCTATAACGGATAGTGATCTGGAAACAGGATGTCCTCCTATGCTGTGATGATACCGGTTCTTGTATTTTCTGTTATTTTCTCGGCTTGGCAGGGTAAGACGATGTTGGTACACATACTTGATAGGCCTTATTAGCAGAAATAACGCACACGTGAAAGATATTAGCTGCTATTATTGCTCGTACATTATAAACGCTAGTTGACAAAATGTTTATTTTCAAACATTGCATATATAAAATTATGCGTTTTATTTGTCGACAACAAGCATATTGTGGAAAAGGGCTGCACAGATATCCGTAGCCTTTGTTATTATATTGCAGCATGTTTATGTACATATACGTAGTTGCCCATATAAATAGCCTGTTTGCAGACACGAGTGTTTGTGTTGTGCAGAAATATGTTTGAACATCTCAGATTTATCACATAAGGCTGCGTTTGTTTCCTTCTGCAGGCTGTGTAGGTAGGTCACTTACTGCAGTAACTCAAAGCTAATCCAAGATCTGAGACCTTATGGCAAGTGGTTAACTGACCTACATTTTTTAAAGGGAAAAAAGCAAACTTGCATTTATTTTCCTGTGTTTGATGTTCATATCGTACTACGCTATCAGTTTTGACATAATATTATGTTATATTACTATTATTACCATGTCTTGTTACAGTCCAAAAAGTTTCTGTAACAGCAGAACACTGTGGCAAACGTACTTTTGATGGTTCAGATATGTTTTATAATGAGCCAGTTCATTTTGATACGATTTGTTTTGAATGTTTTTTTTGTTACCACTATTGTTTATTTCACTGTGTGTGCAGTGAGTGCAAATGAGGACTGTTTGTGGTATGTGGACAAAAATGGAACCTGGCACAATGGCTTCGACTGCCCACTCATTACATTTTGCTGTGGGAACTGTCATCGGCGTTACTGCTGTCTGGACGGCTTCAAGATGATCACTGAGGCAGCACAGAAACGTTGCATGTTGTTCCATCTCAGGTACATGCAAATGAACACCAACGTGACAAAGACTGTGAGGGTAGAATTTTAACCAGGTTATGTGTCCTAAAAAATAATGAAACCATGTAAGATTTCTGGAAAAAATGATGGAAGTGTGTGAGTTATTATGCAGGCTTGAATGTGTAGATCATTGTAGTTGATTTCCAATGCTAGGTTTTATTAATTTTATATATTAGTATTAATAGAAATCTAGAGTTATAATCACTCAGTGGTTGAGAGAAACTTTATAGCCACTTATTAGGCCTCATTGCTGATTACTTGACTTGATTGCTACAATTATTTTCCAGCCCCAACCAACTGCTGGTATTTTAGTTGTAATAAATGAGGCTTGCTACCAGGGAAGTCACATTATTCAAAATTGAATTGTGAAAAAAGTGACTGCTGGATAATATCAGTGAAGTTTCCTGTCCTCTCTCTGTCAGCCCCTCCACCATAGCTGGCATCGCTTCATCCATCCTGCTCTTTGTGGCTGCCATAGCAACCATGGTCTGTTGCTTCATGTGTTCCTGTTGTTATCTGTATCAGCGGCGACAGCAACGGGGTAGGACACCGTATGAAGGTAACAGCAACACAAACGGATATCCTGATGTCTTTCCAGGCACCATTTATCCTAAATTGGAATCGGAAGTACTTCTGTATTCAAAAATTATTCAAAAATACACACAAATTATTAAGAATTACAAATAAATCTGTTTTGTCACAGAGGCACAGGAAAATATTGTTTGCCACACTTATTAGCATGTACCTGAATTTTTTGTATTGTCTGTTTATGTTCTGGTATTTATGTTCATTGCATTGCAATGTTTGTTAACATATTTAACTTCTTACTATAATAGTCGTGATTATTCTTGAGAAAAAACACAACATGGCTGCACTTGCTTGTGAATTGCACCAAATGAGATGCTTGCTTAAGCATATCTGACAGGAAAGGAGAAAAACAAACTACTAACGTGAGTCTTGGTTGCAGCTCAGCACATTCCCATGGCCAGTTATCCTGTGGAGCCCATGTATGATGCTTATGGTAAACCCATCGGACATCCTGATTATCCCGGATATCCGATGGTGCCGCAGTATCCCGGCGTCCCTCACCAATATCCCATGATGCCCCAGGGACCTTATCCACCTAATCCTCCTGATCCGGGACACAGCCAAGCAGGTAGACCAATGGCTCAGCAAAATCAATTTCTTACTGGTTATATAAGTGTTTTAAGAGCACAAAACACGTGTATAAAAGACAAAAGTGTGGTACAATAATAGTGCGGCATACACAGCCAACCACATTCTGGATCAAATTCAGGATTAATGACGCCAGTGTTCTGTAAAAGCATTTTTCTTGCACCCTAATGATTTGTTTTGGAAATTACAGACCATTTCTTGAGATGTATTTTTGTTGTTTTTTCAGCTCCCCCTCCATATTCCCCTCCCCAGTACCCAGGGCACTGAGAAGCTGGAGTCCCAAAGCGGTAAAGGATGACCCATTCTTTGGCCCCATGGGGGCCCCTGCTTGTTCAGAATCCCTGGTTTGAGAAGCACTTTCTGTTATTTATTTCTTGATTAATTTGTGGAGTATAGCATGAACTGACCTTGGGTCGCCTCGCGTTGGAGCGTTTCTTTATCTGATGTACAGCTTCCATGTGTCACTAACTGGTGAGACCCTCTCCCATTGAGACCCTCTCCCATTAAACCCAGCAGCTCACAGAAACAAAGATACTGACTGGGTCGCTTTGCTTTTGTGCTGTTTTATTAAACTCTTTAAAATGGATGATTAAAAATGATTTCTAGCTGATGATGACTTAAAACACAGACAGGACAAGAGGTTGTGATTCGTCCAGGAAATGATTGTCTGTTCAACCAAATAAGAGAAGGCTAGTGTCATTTGTGCATTTACGCTTGTCTTACCCAGAGTGTATTTATTTGACTGCTAATCCAAGCATGTCACACACATCATTAGCATAAAATCACATATACTGTTAACACGTATCAATGTCTGGCCACTTAACATGCAGTATGTAAATAAGAGATATCAGACATTAAGATCGTTTCAGAGCATTCTCAAAACCAACCAAAACTTTGCAGTGTTTAGATTCATTCAGTGCCATTTGCAGAATCGTCTGTCAAAAGTTACGTTTGCATCTTGACTTCGCATCAGATTAACATGGTTGGCACTGAAAATTATTCCGTCCTCGTATGGCTTTAGGTTAAAATGTATTCGTATCTGTTAGTTTAGCATGTCTTCACTTGAAGTCTGTAACATCCGGGCCAAGAAGCAAAGAATTCACACATTTCCATTTTGTACAAATCCCTCTGTACATTTTTATTGGTTGGAATGTCGTTTTATATATAAAACGTTTAACTTTTGTTTGTTTTAATGTCCCTACAGAGTGCTCTGATGCAGAGTTGTAAAACTGATGATGCATTTAAAGGGTAAATGAGTGATTGTCTTTAAGAATGTTTCGAAATAATTTGTCAGGTTTGTTTTGATTTATACATTTTTTTCTACTACCTCCTTATCTCATATCAGTAAGATTAGTTGTGACGGTTTGTCTGCTGTTTAAATAACATGTACGTTATTTAAATTAATGTATAGTTAACCGTGTTGTTTTGTTATATAAAGCATATGCTAATGTATTTGTCCTTTTGGAATGTGAAGTACAAATAAGAAAATGATCTGAGATACATTTTTACAATGCGGAAGATTAACAAGTATTTTAAACTTGGAGGGTAAACAGTACTAGTGTTTGCACTAATAATCTTATGAGGTTGGTCTAATTGAAAAGACTGGACAAGTAGTACTGCATAATTCACTTTTTACAATAAAAACATACTTGACTTTAAATGCTGTCTCTATTGTTGCTAACCAACCCTTCAAATGACTTAATATGCATCAATATTTATTATTTACACTTATTATTAATACTAACATTTCCCCACCTTTCCTTTCAGGTTCATAGCATCATTCCACTAAGCGAGTTGCACATAAAAAGTATTTTTCACATAAGAAAACAACATTTCCTTGGCGACAAATAGGAAGTAACAGTTTGTTTCTTGGATGCTTGTGAGTTTTAGTAAACCACAGCCTTCCCAATTGCCTTTAAAGGACTGTGTACCCCTATCTAAATATGGTCATGCGTTCGCAAAGGATTTCAAGGAATGTCTAAGCAATACAAACTTGCGCTGATAGTCCGCAGCGTCTTGCGTCCTTTCGTGTCTCTCAAAGAGCAAGACGCATTTCTCCTTTATATCCAGAAGGGTTTGACACTTTCCTCCTCCTCTTTCTAAAAGGAAAGATCTGGTAATTAATGGATTTGTGCAAAAAGTGAATAAAAGAAAAACGCACGGATTGTTTTTTAGCGACTTTAATTCATCTTTCGTTTAGCGCAACCATGTCCAGGAGGAAGGTAAGGGGTCTCACGAAAACAGGGCGACAGGTGAGCGAGGACCCAGACCTCGACAATTTACTGTCCAACCTGTCGCCTGAAGAAATGGAGGAACTGCAGAAAGAGGTGGCGGTCGTTCCAGATCCAGACCCGAGTGAATTAATCGTTGTGGACCAAACGGATGTAAAAGCAACAGCTCCGGTTAAAAACGACTCTCAGGTGGGCAGTAAAGCTGATGATCTGAGAGGCAGCTTTCGCAGGACCCTGTCCACAGAGGTATTGAAACAGATTTACTACTTTCACGAAAACCTTAATGGCAAATTTTGAGCTGTTTGTATTTAAATGTTTTATTGTAGTGATTATTGCTGCCTATATGTTAATGACAAGAAATCAAATTGTGTGTAAGTGAGTGAGTGAGAGAGAGACTTACATCCATATTACATTTTGTAATACATAATATACATCGAACAAAAAAAAAATCACACAATCTTTAGTCTAAAAGATCTTCAGATGTTGAAGTCTCTTGATATTTGGTTCTTCCAAATCTTGGTCCTGTTGGAACGGCTTGGCTACTTGCTCCTCTCCTCACTGCCTTTTAAGGACAAGACCGCCAGGGCTGGAGCTTTCCAGTGCAAAACAGTTTGGCTCACAAATCAAACACTCACTGTGCAAGTTTACATGCTAACTGTGAAACAACTGCAATTGACTGACTGCTGGATGCGTAATGTAAACATTCGATGCTCAAACACTGCATGTATCTTTGGTATAAACGTCTGCGTTTCAGTCGTACCACAACTGAGAGTTTGTTTATGTGTAGGCCTCTGCTGTTTTTACTTCCAAGCCTCCACCCTCTCTTCTAAAAGCCTAATGCAGAATCTGTTGTGTATGTGACCCCAGTCTATAGGAATGCAGGCCATGGTTATTGAGTTTTCCATCTATGATTTGTTTCCTCCACAGGGGGAGCCAAGGAAGGAAAGCCGTAAACAAGAGTATCTCCGTAAAATGGGCCTGAGCCAAGAGAAGAACATCTCCAGGTCCGACAGCAGAGATGAAGGTCTTCAGAGACAGTCCAGTGTTACCAGCCCTACATCATTCCTGAAACGTGATGGTAGAACAGAGGACAGGAACGGCAGAGTCACAGAGATGACCAAAGATGACAAAGCCAGCCCATCTCCCTTTTCCAGGAAGGATGAGGAAAGTGAGAGGAAGGGAGACATCAAGGAGAAAGAACAAAACAATGGGTCCAAACTCAAAGATAGAAGAGAGATGAGGGAGAGCAGCAGCAGCAGCAAAACTAAGGAACTCATTTCCAAACTCCAGGAGAAGAAAGAGGAGAGCAAAGAGAAGAATAAACGAGAAGACATTCGTAAGCGGGAATCTGTAGACAGCAGAACAAAGGAGATGATCTCTAGGATACAGGATAAGGAAGTGAAGGAAAGGGAGAAAAGGGATGAGATTCGGAAGAGAGAGGACAACAAAACAAAAGGAAATACTCCCAGGTTAGAAGAAAAGCAGAATCAGGTTGTTGAAGACAAGATGAAAGATGACAAGATGAAAGATGACAAGAAGGATGAAAAGCAAGTAATAAAGTCCCATGAAAAGGAGAAAGTGGCCCCTGTGTTGGAGGATAGGGGGTCTTCTGAGAAGAAAGACAAAGAGCCCGAAAAGAGTAGAGAAAACACAAAGATACAAACACATAATGCAAACTCAAGTGATAAGGGAAAAGAAAATGTTCAGGAACAGAACAAAATCACAAATGAAGTGAATGAATCCCTCAAGGAAAACAAGATAGGAAACTGTATATCAGAAACAATTTCAAAAAGCAAAACTAAAGAAGAGGAAGAGGAAGATGAATCTGCAAGCATGTTCGATGAAGATTTGGAGAAAGTTCATCGTAATGATCCAGGGATGACTGAACTCAATGTAAACAATTCTGAGGTCATAAAAACCAAAACGCTTATTCAGTTTGCTGAGGCCTTGAAAAACAACACACACATCAAATCATTTTCTTTGGCTAACTGCCGTGCAGATGACCACGTTGCTCATGCTATTGCAGAGACTTTACGTAATAACAAAAGCATCACAAGTATCAATCTGGACTCCAATCTTCTGACTAGCAAAGGCATCATGTCTCTGATCTACGCCCTTCAGCACAACTCTACACTCACTGAGCTACGCTTTCACAACCAGCGACACATCTGTGGAGGAAAGTCTGAAATGGAGATGACCAAAATCTTGAAAGAGAACACAACTCTTCTGAAACTTGGCTATCACTTTGAGCTAGCAGGTCCTCGTATGACCATGACCAATATTCTCAGTCGTAATATGGACCGTCAGCGTCAAAAGAGGCTGCAGGAACAGAAACAGGCTCAGGCCCAAGGAGCTGGAGACAAAAAAGACTCATTAGAAGTTCCAAAAACTGGCTTTGGTAAATGGTCCCCCAAGCCTTCTCCAAAAGCATCTCCTCTTCCATCTCCCATACCATCACCGGCCCCATCACCTAAGTTGACACATAAGAAAGGAGCCAGTGGACCTGGTGGTGGACCACCTCCACCTCCACCACCTGGAGTCCCACCACCACCTGGAGGCCCACCACCACCTCCAATGCTAGATGGAGACTTCCTGAAGAATTCCCTAACACCTGTTTCACAGAGGAAGCTTGGAGATAAGACTGGTGGTAGAGGTGGTGCTAAAACCTCAAGGGACCAACTTCTAGCTTCCATAAGGGGCAGCAACATCAAACAGCTCAAAAAGGTAAGAGATATCCAACTGTGTCCATCTGATCCGTTTGTGTTTATCAACAACATAGGAAGCTGTTGTTGATATATTCTCTCCCCATAAATGTTTTGAAAACTTTTGTGCTTGAATCATCAATATTTTCTCTTACAGGTGGAGGTTCCAAAGCTTTTGCAATAAGTGGTCAGATTAAAAACCAGGAATGAAAGGACAGACATCTCACAGACCTTGAGAAGATCCACACTCAGAATCTTCCATACAGAGTCTTACTGCTACCGTATTCATACCCTTTCATACTATGGTATGAAAGACAGGCAAGGGCTGGTGATATTCTATTGAGTGCACAGCTTCTGCCCAGGAGTCTTTGTATAAACTACACTGGACATTAATAAAAAATATAAACACGATGCAGTCAAGGGTGGTCAGAGGCTATGAAATGCTCTACGGAACTGCAGAGTTGATGCCTTGCTTGTCATTTGCACTAAATGAATAATTTCAAATGATGGATCGATGAGTGTTTGTGTGATATAGCATGCATGTGGATGTTGAGAAAACGCTGGTGTGTTTGTTTCTGCAGTACAGCTAGATCTTACAGCTATAAGACCATATTCAATATTCAGTATATTGACTGTATTGAATGAAAAATAATCACCCAGATTTGTCATTTAATTTTGGGAAAACCTCATTTCTCAGAATTCAAGAGGAATTCTATCCAAAAATATCTAGATAACATAAGGGTATTGTTTATATTATACTATTGATTCTACAATTTATGTTTTGAATTAAAGCACTTAGAGAAATGGGCAGATAATGATGCAAACGTATTTTAAACAAATATTTATTTTAAGTTCTTATCTGAACTTTTTATCTAAGCCATGAAATCCAGTGTATAAAATTTAATCACTGTCAAGCATAATTTTGTACCATCTGTTTATAAGTAACCAGACAGTGTTTGTTTTTATTTGTAATGGTGAATCTCTGCACAAAACGTTTAATGTACCTCACGTGCTTTGAAGGCAAGTCATTGTATCTTCATGCTTGTACAAACAATGATCTCAGTTTTTTGAAGAGCACGACTAGTGAAAGCTACAACAGAACGTTCTGCTCAATGAAAACAAGTACCAAGCACAATATTTGTGACATCAGATTTCAGCTAGGAAAGTGGAAAATTGTGAGGTAATTTCATTTGTGTGTTCTGATGAATCTGCCTGATAAAGATAAGAATGGTCCAACAAAAACACTTGAGTCATGATTTTATTTATTACTTTAAGGTCATCAGAAACTTTTAGGGCTTTTTAGTTCTGTGCTAACTCTGTAAGATGATTCTGGAGTCATTTAACTCTGTGGAATACTAACAGTATTTTTATTATATTATTTAGCTAGATTTATTATTTATTTTTCGTTTTCTCTGATCTAACTATCCAAGTCATTTAACAAGGACATTGCCATTAAAATTTTATAGATGTTTAAATTATAAAGAGCTGATTGTTATAACCACAGAGTGCATGAGAGTTTGGGACAAGTATGAAATGAATGATTGATGACTAGTGAATAGGTCTTCACATGATAAAATCAAGCAGACACAGATCCTAATAATGTAACGCGCTTCAGAGCTACAAAGAGCTCCTTGGCTAGGGAAAAGCCAGTGACCCAAAGCACTTTTAAATGCCAAGCATTTAATCTTTAGTGCCAGAATAAATAACAATACATAAAGGATTTATGTGTAGGATTTAACTATACATAGAGGTTTTAAAAAAGAACCCAGCTACAAAGAACCTTCTTAGAATGTTGGCTGGCTTTCTTTAAAAGTTCTCTCAAAGTTAGCTGAAAACTTTTTTACAGTAAGTTAGTAGAATGTTTTTTTTTGTTTTGAGTACCATATATCAAAAACATTCTTAAGTTATTAGCGGAACGTTTAAAAAAGGTTATAGTTGAAACGTTTGAATAAAGTTTTAACCAAGCAATCACAACATCTATAAAACTTTTTAAACATTTCAAGTTTCAAATTAACATCAATGTTTTTGTTATGTTAGGAAAACGTTAGGGAAATGATCTTAAAACTAAAACAGTTAGTTGGGAAGTGGGCGTCTTCGTCTACATACATCAATGTGCACTTCTGAGCACTAGAGACAGTTGCTCAAGGGTCTGTATCCATTTCAGAGCCAATATGAAACAGACTCCAAGTCTGTTGATTAGGATCGCGGCAAGCTAGTTTATATTGTGTTGCCCCTTGCTAACCCCTCTGTACTCATGAAATGTCTATATTTGGTAATTTCTCAATGCAGGCTCAGTCTGAATCTCATTCCCTTCCCCTTCCTAATAATGGGAACACAGCCAACTGCCCGACTAAGAGCAATGATGGTAGGAGACGTAAGGGAGAGAACAAGTATTTTGGCTTGTGTTTTAATTGGGCTTTGGGGTATCAGTATCAGAACTATAAATATGCATTTGCATGCACCGTTTTTCTGGGGCTCCAAGATTCCTAGATCTTCCTTGGGCCCCTGGATAAGTTAGAAATGGGGACCTCCACAGTAAGCAGAAGTTCCCAACTGTAGTGTATGGGGTAGACCTTTGTATTTCACACTTTATTGCAACAACCACATACTGTCACTAGAGGGACTTTTACGCAACAACAGAAAGCGCGCACGAGCTGACGTCATCCGTAACCACTGCGCATGTCTGATTGCGTCAGTAGGAACTGGGAAAGAACAAAATGGAGGAGTACGCGAGAGAGCCGTGGTAAGCCGACTACCCGAAACAAACTGTTGTTTTCTCGTCTCTGTCATTTATTTATCGGTTTGCAGGGAGAGTACAATATTCATCATTACTTGTACTCACAGATGTGTTGTCAGGCTCTTTAACGCTCGAAATACAGCGATATGTTTGGTTTATTGTGCGCTTGCTAACTAGCTGCGTGTCCTTCAGTGAAGGCTTCGTGCTGTCAGTCTAGCACATGACCTTGTTCTGCCGGCATGTGCGATCTGTTCATTTTGCTATGCTTATGCATTTTGCTATTGCTATGTTTACGTTTAGATTTCTTATATGTGAAAAAATATAGAAATAAAATATTATCATAAGTATAAAGCTTTATTAACCCGTAATAACATACGTCTGTATATTACCTGGCCGGCAATGTAACGCGAACGCATAAGCACTGAACCGTGTTGTGTAAATGTCTATAAAACGTTTCAGATCTGTTTTCTCTTTATCTCTGTTTAAATATTTAATACATTTTCTATTCGGTGTTTAACGTGGAAGAATTTGATCAAAATGACCAAAACTATTCTACCATGTTAACTTAAGTTACCATAGTAACGAAGTGGGGTTTTTGAACTCTTACAATTTTATGTTTTAAGGACCCACCGTAAGTTAATGCCCACTTAATATTATAATGCCCAAATAAATCTAGTGATCATTTAGTATCATTGTGTCATGGACCGCCACCAAATGTTTTGCAGCAGTTGAATTATTACTAAGAGAGTTTAGTATTAAATGTCCTTGTCCTCATGACCTTTACTGTCTCTTAGCCCCTGGAGGATAGTGGACGATTGCGGCGGTGCCTTTACTATGGGGGCAATCGGTGGAGGGATCTTTCAGGCAGTCAAAGGCTTTAGAAACTCTCCTGCTGTGAGTATTTCTCCATGCTGTATACGGTTATAATGTTTAACTGGCTGTATTGCTCTTCTGCCCTATATGAAGTTGCACGTACCAATATAGTGATATGGTGAAATGTTTTTAGGGGGTGAATCACAGACTGAGGGGTAGCTTGACGGCCATAAAGACCAGGGCCCCACAACTTGGAGGTAAAGTTTAAGTTAAAAAGATTTGATGTATATTGATTGGTTGGATGTTCACGTTACAATAAAGACAATAAAAACAGGCAATTGAAATGTAATTTAATTAAAGGATTTGGACTGTGTGTGTAAATCTGATTAATCAGTTAATGTGATCAATCAAGTCTACATTGGTGGTAGAGTTTCCAATTCAATCAATTTTTATGTACATCTGATTTGTTAATAATAAATTGTATATATAGTGTTTACTATATATGATGCTGTTATCTCTGTTAGCCAGTCTCCTTTATTGTTATAGGCATCAGCCATTCAAAACAACCAGTATTGGTCAACCTTTAGTCTGCCTGCTTATAATCAATGAAACAGCAGATGTGTGACTCTTTCAAAACACTTGTGTGTAAACAGGAAGTTTTGCTGTGTGGGGGGGTCTCTTCTCTATGATTGACTGCGGGCTGGTGAAGGTGAGGGGGAAAGAAGACCCCTGGAACTCAATCACAAGTGGAGCAATGACAGGAGCCATTTTAGCTGCAAGGAGTAAGTCGGACCCCAAAGAAAATGATAATGATCCATATCTCATATGTGGTATTAGCTGTACTCTAATAAGGGAGCTAAGTGACTTTATAAGTATTTAAAACAAATTCACGTATGTAAAGGCAAAGGAAAGTCTGATGTATGTTTGTGTGGCCCTTGTGGGATTAATCATGTTTTGTTACAGATGGGCCTGTGGCTATGGTTGGCTCTGCAGCGATGGGAGGTATACTGCTGGCATTAATAGAAGGTGCTGGAATTATGCTCACAAGGTTTGCCTCATCACAATTCCCAACCGGTAAGTGAGCCAAAATGTCCATTAGAGTTGGGACAGGAAGTGAATTAATTCAGTTAACATCTGATTGGCTGAGGTCAGCTGCTGAGTTTAGACGTTCTGTTTTTTTGTGAGTGGGATTTAAATGAATGGATGTCAGAATTCGATAAGCTACGTAATTTGAAATGGAGGAACCAACGTTATCTTCTCTCTACAGGCCCACAGTTTGCAGAAGAACCTGCCCCCATGCCCACTTCTTCCTTTGGGGACTACAGACAGTACCAATGAGAAGACTCTGAAACTCAAGGCCTTTTCTTATTCCATGAACTCACCTGAGACACTGAAATTAAAAACGAGGACCTGCGTGACTCGTCCATCAACACAGCATGCACACCATCCACAAAAGACTGTGATGAGAATATGAAGGGCAAATATTATAATTCCTCTGTGTTGCGCTTGTCTACAGTTGCCTTTTGTTATTCTCAGCCTTGTCATTGGCCCCTGGGTCACCCTATTTAAGTCAAAGGAAATCAAATTCAGATCTGTGTTGTGGTCTACATATTCCCAGTTTTGCTTAGTTTTTTTTATTTTTATTATTGACTATCAACCTTATAGTAATGCTGACACAGGTGAAAATGTTTGATAACTTAAGCAGAAGATATACTGTCTAGGTCATGCAAGGTTGGACCCCTTTTGACTGACTGTATAAAATGTGCGTGTTTGTGTGAATGCATTGATTCCAGTGTGTGTGTGAGCATAAGAGTTTATTACATGCCTATGTACTGTTTGTTTGCCCTAATCTTAACATTCTCATGGGCTTAAACAAGATCTTGCTCCTTGCCAAACCTTCACATGGAGAGTATATTCCATTCAAGTTTACTTTTTGAACTAGCTGTTTATTTTCAATAAGTACAACTTCTCAGTTCCCAGCTGTATTGTACTTGAAATAGTTCTTTACGGTGTATTAGAAGTTTTGGCAGTCAAGGATCAGAACGAAAAGTTATATGGTGGCTGTATGAGCCAAACAAAGCTGAGAAACATCATAAATAAAAAGTTGTTACATGACATCATTACTTGAATAAATTGTGAATATAGAACCAGATTTAAATCTAAGAAAAAAGTATAACTATTTGAATGTTACCCACATTGTCCACTAGAGGGAAGTATTACACATGCAGTAGTCCACAGGTGAAAATGCATTCCAGCTCGTTTCCAAAGTTTAATTGAAAATTCAAGGGAAATTGAAGGTTTAACAAATCTCACTATATAACCATTATAACCCTGATTCAGAGTTAAAGAATACAAGTTGCATATTTACATGTATTCATTTGGCAGACGCTTTTATCCAAAGGGACTTACAGCGAATTCAAGGTACACATTTTTCATTGTTTTATTATCAGTGCTTGTGTTCCCTCTGTATTTTGTCTGATAACTTAAGTTAAAAACTTAAAACCCACGTCCAGAAATACAGGCTAATGAAACAAAGCTGAAATATTGTCCCAGTCTACACGTTCGTAAATACGTCGACACGTGACCGCGCACGTTTGCACGTCACCGACGTCAGGTGTTCCG
>JBAJNP010002604.1:0-29200 GCA_036877545.1 Yasuhikotakia modesta
GCTGGCAGACAGACAAATGGCAGATAGATCAGGAACTGATGTTGGTATCCAAAATGTTGTCAAAGTTGTTGCATACACTTCTTAAGATGTAATTTCGTGCCATAGCCTTAACACTTGTGTTACCTAACAATGTGTTCATACAGTAAACAAATATTTTGTTATGCCAAAACATTGAAATCATATGTCAAAGCATGGATGTTTATAACCCCAGCCAATGTTGCATAAGCAGCGTAGTTGGTATTTGATTTATTTTTAACTTTATCTTGTGGGAAATGAGGGTTTTTTCTTAGAAACAATAACATTTTGCTTAAAATGACAGCCCTGAGCTTTCTAATGTTTTAGCACAACACAAACAGCAAATATTGCAAGAAAGACACTTGCAGCAAGAGACCAGTGCAGTATTGATGCCTTTGGGCACAACACTTGTGTTTTGAATGGGTCTGGAAGGAGGAGAGAGGAATCCAATAAAGTAAACATGGCAGCTGCAAGAGCTATGAACTTCTAGCTATTTCACCGCTCCAGAAATTTGACAGTAGTGGCACCATTGAGTGACTGCTGATAACATAGCCGTGCGCTTTGAGCAAGCAGCAAAACTAGCAAATGCCAAGCTCGGAATACTAATTCAGAGTGCAGACCACAGAATAAAAGACAATCGTGATCTCCATCCTGGTTTAGCACACACATACACACATGCTTTTTCATTCTCCCACTGTATCTGCTCAGCCTTTCTGTCTTTGAGACTCGGGCAGTTGTTGTCGGCCCTTGGGAAACATGCAAACGAACGCATATGAGCGCTTGGAAGTCTGCTCATGTCCGTAGCACAGTTTTAGCTCCCGAGGCGATCTGAATCTGTTGACGCGCTAAGTGCTAATGAAAAATGGGAAGAGAGGATGAAGATTGTGTGGAGAAGCAAGGGAAAGAAGATAAAGATAGACAGAATAACAAAGAGAGCGAAGGATTAACAACAGTAAGTCTTGGTTTAGTTTCGTCTGCAACAATTCCTGATGCAAGTACCTTTGAGATGGTGAGTAAGCCCAGAGCCATTTTTGATGAAGTATGATAACCATCAAATGACTGCCAGTTGCTGGGAGGAAAATGGAAGGGCGAGCAACAAGCTGTTGTGAGGCATTGTTGGGCAAATCCACTGGCCTGTGTTTCCCATCTTGTCCAACTTCTTGGACTCTAAGAAAGCAAAGAAATGGCAGTACTGAGACCCAAAATGTCATATCCTTCCAATATTAGTCCAGTAATTTAGCATGGGTTTGCTTATCTGTCCTTTGTCAGCGTCAGACTCTATGTAGTGGCAAAGACAGAGGGAAGTTGTTTCTGTGTAGCCCCAACTGCATTTATGAACCCGTGTGGATTGGTTATGCTTAGGTGGGTGTGTGAAATAAAAAAGCCAAGGTCAAAATCCAACTATAGAGATGCACAATTGCAAAATGTTTTCCTTGCAGAACCTGCAAACAAAACAATCATCTATACTAATTAGGGGTAAAAATCAAAAGACCAAATATGCATTTATGACATTTACTGTAGAAACTATATATACATATCTGGGTAATATTTCATTAATTTGATTATTTGTTTAGTGCCATGAGTCTCAATTGGGGGACAAGGGCCCACTCAACAAACTGCCAAAGATGTTTTTTTTCACTGTATGGGACTTCAGTGCAAAACATGATGAGTGGATTTTAGTCAGATAGAAATGTGACTATAGTAGTAGTATATTGACTCGTGCTTCAGTATGTTTCATATTTTTAAATTGTCGAATCAATCTCCTTTTCTTTCTAAAACTATTAATATATTACTGCAATTCAGATAAAGCAGAACTGATTAGGCTATCAAAAACTTTTGTCAAAGCTGAATAACTTCCAAGATACGCACTGACTGTCTAACTATGTACTTGTCTATCATATCAGCGATCTAATGTTTTATTACTTAGGAACGCTGTCAGACGCACACCCTCATATCGCTTCTCTCAGTGTATCAAAAGAATAAAATAATGTGGCTGGGATTTGTTTTCTTATTCAGAAGCCCGGCTTCATTTGCACAACAGAGGCAGCGATGCTGGAGCTGGCATTGATTTCTTTTGATTTATCTGTTCAGGGTATTACTTGGAGTTCGTGTTCACTGAGCTGTGCACACGCTCACCTACTGTTTATGAAGGGCGGGATTTGATCCCTAATGAAATGCGGGCAAATCAGTGCCCTCTGTTTCTCCCCAACTGCTAATTTGGGTGTTGACAGGCTCGATAACATCAAGCGCCATTCTCTGGTTGTTAAAAGAATGCTGCCGCTACTGGATTCTTGTTTTTCTTCCCATTTAATACATTCACAAGGTTTGCTTTGGTTGCTTGGCTGTAGTGCTGAGTGCATTTATGACCTTCTGTCTAGAACTTTTTGTTTAAGAATAATGTATATGTCTGTATGTGTGGGATAAACCAAGTGTGTAATTTAACGTTTGTATGGCAGGAGGCACCTTAAATTAGCTCCACACTTTATGGATAATGTTCAGTATAGGTACTATTAAAAAAACAACTTATTTCATCCTCTAGTGCCCAAAAACTAAAACCAAACTGAAGACAGCAAACGAATCGGTAATGCAGATACGATGCATTCACATGCTTTTCAGCATATTAAAAAATGACAAATAGCCAAACATTATATATCACCCAATTAATATTCATGAGCCAAGCTTATAAGATTTAAACTCTTATAAAAAAAAACCTCACCCCTAATTCTTTTCATATCATTCCTGTATCTCTGCCGTGATTAGATCCAAGCAGCACTATTTACTTTAGGAGGTGACAAATTTTATTGCAGAATGGTCGACACCTGAAGCAAAACTCTGCACAGAACTGTAGATATTAGCAAGAGTTATTTCATGATTCTTTGATTAGCAGTCACGCCTCGTCAGGAGGCACGGATGAGTTTGAGATAAGACAGCGCTGTGGTCTTATCGGAGAATCTAAGCATGGATTTTGCTACATGCGCCAAACTGCTGACAAACTGGAACCTGGTTTCTGCGACATTGCAGCATTCACTAAAATGTCAATGAAAAAGGCATTTTCACAGGTTTGTGAGTTGGAAGATGCCATAGATACACTGACCCATAAATGCAGCAGTGGAACAGACTTCACTTGTGCCACTTTATTATACTGTGAGTTAGAACGTTAACCCTGAACTGACCCTGTGCGTATAGAAAGAGTTCCAGTACAGGGGTGACCGGGGCTAGTTGTTACACTTTTCTTTTGTAAATATTGTTTATGGTAGGTTTATTTTTGATGGCTCATTCCAATATAGAGAGATTCATTATTTTCTTGGGCTATTGAACATTTGCCCCAGGGAACAAAATACAGTTAAAACAAATTAAGTGTTTTTGAGGGATGTCATACTTCATGGGGTAAGTTGTCTCAGTAGAATGCGCCTTTAAATAGGATGTTTTGTGTGCATGCGTGTGTGTTTGCATGTGTATGTGTGGTGGACAAAATATACATTTTTATAATTAGACTATTTGACAAACAAACAGTCCATGCTTCAGTCCATGTGTGTTTTTAACACAGTGCATTAGCATAGTGATTGCTTATGTTTTGCATAGACTCATGCAGGCATGATAGGAGCCCTTGCCTTGTACAGCTTTTACGGCATTAGAATTAGTTGAATTACCCAGATCATATGAATATAAATACAAACATGGCATTTTTTTTAGCTCTCCTATTTAGGGCAAAAGACACAACAAGTACACAACACATGATTAGATTACAAAAATTATTCATAAAAAAAATTATTATTTACTTACCCGCATGGCTGTCAAGGTCCAGACAGTTGAAATGTATGAAAAAGTACTGTATGAATTGTACTATTGTACTGATTGCATGTGTTCTGAAGCCATACGATTGCTTTGTGTAAATAACTATTCACAAAACAATTTCCTGCCTAAATCTTTTGTGTTTGACAGTATGGTCACTGTGTTTCTTTATTTTCCAAATTCTTTCTGTGGTGCTTTACAGAAAAATAACAGCACACAGATTTAGGTGTATGCACATTAAATGTGTAAGCACAGTACTGTTTTAAATGGTCACCACGTTTTCTCAAAGCTTTATCTGCTCTGACACTAGTTTATCTTTTTAACCCTTTTCCTTCAGGCATTTTAGATCTTTTACCAAATGTTTTAGTCCAGCCCCTGGTCCCAAGTTGAAGTCTAAAGATCATAACTGTTTTGATACTGGCTCAAGGCTATTGAATAATTTACCTCTTGGCCTAAGTTCTACCTTACCAACTGTTTCCGGAGTCTTTTGTCTTTGGCCTTTGAATCTCAACAACTTTAAATAGTTTGTAAATAATTAGTCATTTGTATGTATAGGGTTTTTTTCAAATAGTCTTAGTCTTTTTTATAAGACTCTAAAGTTTAAACAGTCTAAACAGTCTTTTTTAATAAACAGTTTTTTTTTAAATGGTAAAAAAAAGAGTAATATACTTTCATTTTACTTTTCCAATTTGTCCATTCTTTAAAATTAGAGCTGAGAGCTCTGGATGAGAGCTACACTGTACTTAATTTTTACATCAGTTATTATAAATCATGCTTTTATACAGCTTACTACAGATCAGGATACTCATTTACAGATTATATGGACCAATCATTTTTAGGCCGCTGTCACTAATATTAATAGCCAGTTTATCCTGGCACTTTCCTTTCCTGTAATTAAGGAAATCAAAAACACAACTTTGTAGGCGTAAGTAATTAACATTTCAGGAATCGGTGCCTGGTCATCACAAAATTTTTTCAATAAACACCTGCTGTTCTGCTTCCTTGACAAGTTTGCATTGTTTCCAATGCGCGAGAGACAGTCGGCTTTGTGCCAAAGTTATTGGCTTCTTATTAATTAAACTGCTCAGTGTTTAGCTGACCAGGGGAGGGAGAGGAGCGGGAGAGGGGCAGAGCTTTACTTGTCTTGCTTCTTTTTAGTTTGTTATCAGATGGGATGCTAGACACAGGAGCTCCCGGTGTTGGACTGGCCCGTGGGAGTCCATTAACAGGTCAGAAGGTGGTGTGAGGCACACGGGCTAAATTCATTAGCACTCTCCAGCTACCATCCGAGTGTATCGAGCAGTGGAACGGAACACTGTGCTGCAGGTGTGGGTGTGTGTATGTGTGCTGCCAACACCGTGTCATTGAAGTGGCTCTTAATTCAAGCTGATGTGTCATTCTCTGCAGGGGTTAAATTGGGATTTTAAAGGGTGGGAACCTCAACATCTGGTGGTCATTCTGTTGCATGATGGCCTATGTCCCCTGCACATATATAGCTGTGTAGAGACCCTTTGTTGGTAGCCCTTAATAATTAGAAATTGAGTTTAGTAGTTACATTATTTTGTTGATAATTCTGTAGGTAGGTGTAGGTGTACAGTATATGTAAATAAGGAACATAGCTTAAGGACTACAGAATAGATAGATAAATGTATACTATAGCATTACATAATAGTATATAATAGCATACTTGTTTTTAATTATCTAAAATTCTGGTATTAGGAAGAGGATCATTTAAATTCCAGTGAGTATTTTATGAGAGTCATTTGGATATGAGAGACATTTGGATACACCCCTATCCAAAGTGCAAGATGAGTCATGAAAAGAAAAATAAAGTGTAAAATAGGTTTATTGATTGTCAGCTTAATATGTATTGAATGTTGTTTTTCTCTTTTCCTTACAGCTGATGCAGTACTTAGTAGAAATGTTGATTGTGTTAGCCTTAGTTTAGACTAACACAAGTCACAAGTGTTATCTATAAAACATGATACAAATTGACATTAAATCAGTTATACACATCAATAAACATTTTCTACGTAATTTGGTTTGAATTTATGGGAAAATAATAAATGTTTGGTATGAAACACCTCATTGTGATAGCAATGAATCGCACAACTTCATATGTTGGCTGTTTGGTGACACAATCAGTACTGAACTGTACTGTGCTATGTATTAACAATAACCAGTCAACATAATACCATTATCTGGTGTCAAAAAACAGCTTTTACTGCATGTCACAGCAGAATAAGATAATCACAGCAGCATGATTTTCTTTGATCAACCAATTAGAACTAACCTTAAGTCACACACTCTGAAATGACAGACAGTTGTCAGTTGCACTAGGCAAAGTTTTGTTAACATGCAAATGAGAAAATGAAGCAAGCAAGCAACACCATGGAACTAAACACCCGGCATTCAAAAGTATTCAAAGGAGTTCATTCAAAAATCATTTTCAAATTATGCCTTTTGAAAGTTGTCTTACCTCTAGACACACACATACACACACACACACACACACACACACACATTATTAATAATGTAATCCTGAAATTATGTGTATATTAACACAAACATCTACAGAGCCAACAATGAATGTGGATTAATAGAGGAAGTTGGACATCGACCAATTGTAAATACCTACATTATACATTAACAGCAAACGTGGGATCATAGCAGCCTTACACTTAAAAGATGCTTGGAAATATATAATATTTCCATATATAAAATAATCTACTATAAAAAAAAGAGTCTTTGGCCTATTTTGTCTGTCCTTATGGGGCTTTAAAGAGTTAAATATTGAATTATATATTTCTCTGTGGGCTGGAAGGTTTGACTAAGTATTGGGAGATACAATTCAAGCTATGTTTGCATGCTTTGCTATTTAAGTTTTGGTACTTTCCACAGTTGCAGTTAATTAAAGACTGTTTGTGTTTGGCAGAATGGAAGAGCACCTCACTTGCCCTGGATCCACTGTGACTTCCACTCATTGATTTAGCAGAGACCAATTAGTGAGGAGACCTTTGATAATTCATAGCCTGGGAAAAAATGGATTTCTCAGCCAGCCTGTTTCCAGTGAAGCGCTCACAATATAGCTCATCATTATAGAGTATTGAACAACGTCAAAGCATTTTTAAATTAGTCTTCCATTCTTCTTGGTAGGTTAACGCTCTGTGCATTCCTAAAATAATTTTTGTCTCTGGTATATGAAAGACACTGGGGCTTGTTGTCACTCGGTTGAATTGAAACTTTTCTTTTGAAAGATTTCAAAAGTTTAATTACACAAATGTGTTTTCCCTAGCAGTGATTTTGCATGCTGGTTTCAAATGCATATTCAAAACCCTGTTAAATTAGAAAACTTTGTGAATTTGGCCTTCCAAAGTAAAAACTACTTGTTAATACAAAATCTGATTATTAGAGTTAATAGCAAAGAATATGCAAAAGTCTTTATTGATATTTCTGAAAGACACTTTGAAAAAAATAAACATGAAAAGAACATTTTGGGCTTTGGTGAAGCATTTAATATAAATTACAATAATTGTATAATTGTGTTACAGCTCTTAAACTAGTAGAGCATTATGTTAGCAGCTCAAAAGGTTGTGGGTTTGATTCTCCTTTAGATGCCGCATAAGTCATCTTGGACTATAAAGTGACTAAAAATCTTATAATACATGTAAAATATGTTAAAGACTCAACATATTTTAGAAAAACAGATCATGGGATAAACCTTTTGACAGCATGCCTCAGTCACTCCTGTATTTTCTGGCTGGCTTTAAGCTGACTGTTTGCTTGCTCTACAATTCATCTTTATTTTCTTAAATAGAGTGTGATATTTAGATTGCTTTGATTTGGTGGCAAACAATCTTTTGCTTGCTTTCTTTCTTTTAGTATTTTGCCTGCCTCAGCACAACACAGTATAAAGGCTACCCTGCTACCTAATGTCTATGAAATGAGCTTGGCACACCTGCATCTATAAAGAATCTTCGGTTATTGACAGTTGTCTGATCAAGCAGAAAAGAAAGATATGAAAAGAAATCTGTAAAAGCATATCTGTGTTTTGTATGCACACTGTATTGTAGAGAGAAATGATATTAAGCAGATGTAAACCTGGGGCCTTTAACATTTCTACACTTTCTCTTCTTATATAGAAAAACAACAGGAGAAAAAGAAAGAGAAAAGAGAAACAGTGAACAAATGTACTTGGTCAATTCGCTAAACATTTGTGCATGTGGTATTACAGCTTGCTGGAAATAGCTTTGTGATGTCATTATTTTTAGAATAAACATGCTAACATAAACATTCATTGTAAATTTGTTTTAAGGATTGCATGTTATTCACAAAGCTGTTTGTAATGCTGTTTTAGGTAGACAAACACTGTAAAGTCCCAGTAAAGTACCTGTTTGTCGAAGCACAGTGCTCAATCATTCACTCAAAACATATTGTAGATTGCTTTGAGGTCACAGATTATGTTTGAGCCATTTCCTGTTTTGCACTGTTCTTGGTGCTAAAACAACACTGACAGGAATTCCAAATAAACAGCACTGTCAACAGGTGTTCAATTCATCTTTAGTTCATCTTTCTGTATTGCATATTGACCCACAAATATGGTTAATTCATTGGACCGTGGTGGACCATCTCATTTGCTTCAGTGTTTCCAGACACTCCAACTCTACAGTAATAATGAGGTTTGCTAATGTACTACTATATAATGTAAAATAACCAGAGACCTTTGCTGAAAGAGTTATAACAAAACAAACTTGACCCACAAATTGAAGAAGGTTTTCCTCAAGTTTGGCCCACACTCCTTAAATAGAAAAGAACAGCTAGTGCTCACTGAAAATTGGCCACTGTCATGACCTTCTTACATTAGGCTAGGCGTGCCGGAGAAAGATACAGGGAGCTGGGCAGAGGGCAACGTTACCTCTGCACTTCATTCTAAGAGAGTGACCTTTCTCACCTTTCTCTGCTTGAGGGGAAGAAAAGAGCAGTCTGGAAACTTTGCACTGTAAATAACATCCCACACTACAGCATGACAACAGTTAAAGAAGCATCTGAGGATGAAATAAATACCTGTGGGTCCTCCAGGACACCAAGGTAAATATGGCCCTGTCAGCCCTAGCATGCAATTAATGGAGAAAGATTCTTCATAGAGTGAAAAGGAAGTAGTTACTTTTCCTGTAAAAGGTTTTATTCCCCTCAAAACTCTTACCTGATGGACTCAGAATTACATTTATTTAAAAAGAGTACCCTTAAAGTGAGGCATGTGTGAGATCAGATTCTGTACTACAGTGAATTTATAATTCAATAATGTGGTAATACTTTAAGCATTGCAACATCTTCTGTTTTTGCCTTTATCAATGGTTGACCCTTCTATTATATTATATTAGAGTTAAATACTATAAATCGCCAGGAGTAAGATATCTATGATCAGAGCATTCTGTGATGCTTCTGTGTCTTAGTTACTTTTCATGGAGGACAAAGAAAAGAGGGGACAGTTTTGACACTGTCATCATATTTCAATTTTTATTCCAAATTTGTAGCTTTTTTTAAATTATTTTGCTACATTTGAGCATATGGATGATGCAACTAATGACAACATGCGTTCAGCTTTATCTAGTACGGGTATGGGCTTTTTTAGTTATTTTACCTCAGACTTATGCCCCTCCCACCTTCAGTTTTATCAAAATAAAGAAGCAGATTATTTAGTTATAGCAACAGATGCAGACACAGAAAACGATAATAGCTTAGCTGCAAACAGTCATTTTCTAATGGGCTGAATCCTGAAGCCAATTAGATTTCACAATGAGAATAGCTTTCTGTAGTAGTAATGTGACTGTGTGATGGTATATTTGTGTTTGTTTTGTTATTGTATATTTTTATGTTAGTTGTTGCTCCTGTGAGGAAATGAATCCCATACAATATGTAGAAATTTTACTTTTTTTCACAGTAAAACAACAAATAAGATGACAAACTACCTAAAGCTGATGAGGTTAAATGGCTGTACAACTATGTTCAACAGTCTTGAACATAGTGAACATAGTTTCTAAACTCCTACCTCTATCTCACGTTCACTTTTGCATTAATGTAGGTGTGAAGATGGTCAGATTCAGGGGCTTTGGTCAAGCTCTCGAGGGGCCAACAAAGAAAAGAATCTGCCAGCTGCTGCATGTAACATTTCTGAATTTAACCTCCTCCAAATGATAGTTCAAGGTGGATTATAGTACATTTTTATTAGGAGGAAACTGATTTTCAATTTAAATGTAAATCAGGGCTTTTTTTTAGTTATTAAAATACTGTGCCACTTATGGCTGAGGAGAAATATGTAATGGGCCACAAACTTTGAGAGGATCCCTTAAAATAAAGGAAAGCCTGAGAGACCCCAAAGAAACGGAGTTACAACGTGGAGAGAGAGAGATCCTGATGTTATACAGCCTATAATTTATAAACAGAGGCAGATAAACACTTCTTGAAGAATTTTGCACCAGCTACACACCATTTTGAGTTTGACTGTGTGGTCCCAGAAAAAAATGTATGTGTACGGTAGATTGTAGATTTATTGCATTCTAAAGCTTTATTGTGTTGTATGAATTGTTAACTGATAACGGATTTATTGTCTGTGAGATTAATCTTACTCTCCAACAAAGTTAGATAGCAGTCACACCGCCAAGGCTGTATGATGTTTGTCTAATGAATACCCAAAAGAAGTGCCTTAGCTTAAGTTGTGTGTGAGGTGGTGGAGTTCAGTATTTTTTTTAATACTAAGCAATTTTCATGATGGATCTGTAAGTGTCATATCTGTTTATACTGGAAATGTACCTCCACATTTTAAACCAAATTTTAAATTGTAATTTGTTAGGTGCAGACAGCAACAGGTTACAAGTGATGTCAGCACTCATGTTTGCCGACAAATCAGAAGCATAGATTTTTGTTGTAGTTCGTATTTGGGGGTGTCACAGTATCCATAATGGTGCAATAGATCAAAATGACTGGGGTGCATGCAGAGCACTTCACTAACTAGACAGTGACACAGGGTGTTCGAACGCTCTCCATGACATCTCTGCAGGATTCAGTTAGGTTGGGGGTGGCATGCCAGCCCATTTGAGTCTTGTTAGAAAATGCAGCCATTGTAGAGCCTTACTTTGAGGAAGCACCACAAAATAATTGTTTCTCACAGCACAAATAAGTGGCAGTCAAGGCTTTTTGCAAGCAGTCAGTTTGCACCCAATTTGGAAGCTCTCAGTAAGTCTTAAGCGCTTGGAGGCTGCATTGTTCTTAATATTAGTTCACTTAATATTAGATTATTAGCACTAGTGTATATTGAACGCTAATTGAAGTGTCACTCAATAGTCCAGTAACTGCCCTCACTGTCGGCCATTGCAAGGCGAATCACCAATTTGAATGGTGAGATGGTCATTGATAGCTTACAGCGGGGAGTCTTAACCTCAAAAAGCACAGCATGGTGGCAACATCATCTTACAGAGAAGATTATGAATAGAAATGAATTAGCAATGTTCCTCAGCAGTGATCAGCAGTAGGCGATTCCTCCACACAATGTCACAAAGCCCTTATGGGGAAGAAGAATTATGTGAAGATGACAGAATATAATTAGAAAAGTTGCTAATTAAAAATAGAAGTTACTGAATGTAAGGCGCAAGTTTAGACCAGTGAGTCAATTTTACTTTATTTTCTTGAAAAGCAGGGAAAGCATTGCAGCAGTTTATGACCAATATCTGTACGGCTCTTTACAGAAAACTACTATAAAATCTAGCACATTTTATAAAGATGTGCGCTTTGGTTTCGCATTACTTTGTTTAAACTATTACATGCACACATGCAGTAAAATTGATCTTGTATGGGAAAGAGTTTACACATCAATATCTGCATCCACAAAGATTAATGTTGTTGTTTAATATACTTCATTAATCTGATACAAAACCAGTTAATATATTGACTGCTAAATTTAGACAAAATCCTTGTTACCATTTTTATTTATTTTGCTAAAATTCATACAAAGAACGTTACAATAACAGACCCTCACAAAGTGTGTGGTATTTCTTTTGTTCACATAAGAGCTTCAGACAGCAGGACAAAAGGATGAGAAATAGAACAGATGCGTGTTTGTCTGTTATGTGTGGCTGTACAGGCACAACAAATGAAGACCTTCCATTGTAGGTCAGAGAGGTCTTTTGGGCCATTAATCAGTCCAAAGGCACGCGCTGTACCTTGGGTCTGTCTCGCCACCTCATGGTGCTGACCCAGATAAAGCTGTCATTGATCCAGAAGAACCCTTGTAATCCCTTAGGATTACAGTCAGCTGAAAGTATCCAATATATTTGCAAACAGAAAGCCACTTATATTAAGGTCATTTTCTCCAGGAGTAAAGAAGAATAAGTGGAGGGAGATGAATGCTGAGATGCTGTGAAGCACTACAGACAGGATAAACTCATACAAACCAAGAGGCAGAAACACAATACACACACACACACACACACACACACACAAAGCAATATATCAGGCATGGTTTTCTGTTAATTGGGCAAGTTAAGAAATCAAGTTGGGAAACCTGCATAGCAACTCATGCTATTGATCAGTTATTCCTTTTGTAGCTAAGAGAAGTTTTGAAGTTCTGAAAGAGCAAGTAGCTCCAACAAACAAAACAATAGCATCTCTAAAGCAACACTTTTTCACCATGCTTCATCTTGATAAAGTTTTTTATACTTAATACTTGTTGACAGCTTATTTTCACCTACCAGTCCAAGACAATTAGAAGAACTTTACTGAATTGTCAAAACAATTAACTTTCTAACAGTTAATTGTCTACCTCTGTCTACCTCATCACCCATCAGGAAAAGAATTGATTCCCATGTCCACCTCCCTACTTGCCAAACGATCACATATTTCACTGTAAATTACCGTAAGCATGCAGTCAGATATCAGGCTTTTATCACAGACTGAATTCTAAGAAAGACTCGTACTGTACAAAACTATTCTAGTGCATAATAATAACTTAAACCAGCAATGAGAGTCCACAAAATGAAGGTCATTTTCTTCTCCTTTAGCAATGACACTCATTGTGTCGTTACTCTTGTATATTTATATACTTCTTATTGGGAATGCTAAGATGGACATCTTTCCCAGCATCCTAATGCGATTCTTCACACCTGCCTGCAAAGCACTGGTGTCCTTCAGACAAACGAGAGGCATCTTTTACCTCTGAAAATGTGATTAACATAGCCACACAACAAAGACGTAATCCACGCAATAAGGGCACATGCAGAAAGAGAATATTATTATTTTGCTGTGTATTAGTTCCAAAATAAACAACTGTGAAAAGGGGATATAATAAACAGTCAAGCTCCTGCCAACTGCTTAATATCTTCAAAGATAGAGCCGGTCATCTCTTTTCAAACATAATCCAGAAAAGACCCAGGATGCTTCTTTATTAAAAATGTAAAATTATTATTATTTCTGGTGCAAGGTGGCTCATAAAGAGCTTATTACATACAGTTATTGGCATCTCACAGAAGACAACTTCATAATGCAATAATCCCTACATGGAAATGGCCTGCATCTATTTTAGCAAATATATTAAAATGGTTTGAATTGATTTACTTTTGTCTAACAACTCTATAATCTAGGTGCTCAGGCCCATGTGATGTACACTGTTTTTATAGCTTTTCTGCACAGATTTGTTTTTACTGCACATCAAAAAACTGTCTCTTTACATTTAAAGGACTGATTTAAAGGATAACTGAATGGCTGACAGATTATTTGTGCATGTAAACATGTTGTAGAAACTTTAGTTAGTCCTAAAATTATACTTCAGTGATTGTTGCAGCTGACTATATGACCATACTTTCACAGCAACAACCTTCTCTAAGAACAACAAACAAAACATATTTGTATTTTTGGTTATGTAAAAGTTTGTATTTTTGGTTATGTAAAATTTGTTTGGAACTCTTTTGTCTGTTATATAATGCAGCTAAACTGCTGTAAAAAGAAGAAACTTTTAGAGTGTGTCTGTTTACAACTACATGTGGGTAAACTATAACTAGGTCAACATTTGAGCGGCACATTTAAAATAAAACATACTTTACCTGTTAATATTGTGGCAAGACATTCTTTCTTGCTGTGACCCCAAAATGTTAAAGGGCTATGTCTGGTGTTATATATATCATTGTTGTAATATATAGGATGGTGATGTAACATCCCTGTAAAATAAATAAATACACTGCTATAATGGCAACATATAACAAGCTGCAATTACTCTATAGCGACTGCAAAAGTCAAGCAAGAGAAAAAGAGAATTGCTTGAAAGTTTATTTGAAGTAACTGCTTTGATACAATTAAATCTGTTAGAGCGTTATGTGCTGAGCATACAGGGAATGCGTTATACACACAGCAATGACAATAATTATTTGATTACTTCAGAAAATGTATGACTAACCTAATTGAATTTGTACAGAATATATACACAATAGCAAAAATAACCATCATGCTTTGCCATATGCAAGCAGACATTTTTTTTTTGATAAATTCGTTTGGTTGTGCGTTTGTTAATGCAAAATTTTTGAGGCCTTTAATTTTATTGGTAACAAAAATTGCTTTCCAGTTTCCATCAGGGGAAAACCTAAAGGAATGTGTCAATTTGTAGAGAATATGGTACAAAATTCCTTGAAATGCCAACAGGGGAATTGCATTACTGTGATGCATTACTGTGAAATTTGCGCAACAAATTCTGAGATAATGCGTTTACAGTCCATGGAATGTGAGGAAATCTTGCATGTTGTTACTGTTGAGTTTCAACATTAAATTGTGATATTTATCATTTTTGTTCCACATGTCTGTGCTTGTAAAAGTTCCTAGCATTCATTTAATATGCCACAAACAGTGTTAGCATAAATATATTTACTGTGAAAGGGGGATTTGGAGGGGGGCATAAGGTTCAGAACTGCAGAATACAGGCGGCTTTTTGCATTTTCAATTGGGACCCATGGCAAAACACTTTGTGAATATTAATGTATGTTAATATTAAGCTGAATTGACAAATTCTACTGTATTTTACTTTGATGGTTAACCGTGCAAGCGTCAGCATTTTCTTGTTGATTCCTTCACTCGATTCCTTCCTTTATCATAAAATATATACTTTAAAACATGCTTCCTTTTCTGTCATCTGAAAATAAACTTGTAAATGTCTTTAAACTTCTTTACGTTTTTTGTAGATAATTACTTTCTAGAAGTACAGTTTGAGTTTTAATGTATCAAAGTTCTGGCTGCTGTTCCTACTCACTTGAGAATATTTCTATAAAACTAGCATTCATTTTCACCTGCCAAACACCTTTTGGTCATATGCAAAGAAAAAACACTCATTTTCCCATTTCAACAAGGTTAACTTATCTCTTGCACACATTTAACCAGAGAAACCATTGAGACACAGTAATCGCATCTCACTGCAAAACACATTACCAGCACCTTTAACAGGATATGGCTCACTGGAAAGCAAGTACTGTATGTGGTTAAAACATTTATCTACCTGTGGAAAGTTACTACCCACATGGTCTTTACCAGGTCTATGTTAGGCAAAGATTAGAGCCACACAGGTTCTAGAAAATTTATTCTAGAAGATTTTGTTCTGCAGAAAAGTACCATTCTCATGTCATTGGGATCACGTATGCGATAACCAAGCAGTCATGTTTAAACTAACATCAAGTCCACGAAGGACTTTTCTCAGTCAAAAGGTGAAGTATAACAAACTTGACTTATGCAAAACCCTTTGACCTGTGTCAGACTTTGCCTGGGATGTATTCTGCTGATGGTAGTGTTAGTTTCTTATAGGCAGATCAGTCAAAGGGAGGCAAATCTATGCAACCTTTGCATGCACTGGACCAACTTTGCCTCCATTTGTCCCCATGGATGAATGGCAATGTTAGTCAAATTAAGCTAAATACCAAGAAACCATAGTTGAAAGGCTGCCTACACTTTGCAAAACATTCATCCAGAAATAGGAAGTTGCTGTTTTGTCGCTTTAATTGCACCCTGAGGAAGACTTTATTGTTTAGAAGTTGCTGTAGCTGGAGAGGCTTATTGGATATCTCTGATATTTTTACTTTAGATATAAACTTTCTGTCAGATGTTTCTACTTTAATTGCTTATGTGAAATAATTTACATTAACACATATCTTTTTTTATCTAAAATAATAAATAAATGCAATTATTGTGGACAGCACCGGTCAGAGGATAATTTGCTCTTGGAATATATGATAGGATATTAGTGAGTTTATATACTGAAATCTGTGACTGACTAAATTCTTTGCAAATTTTGTCTAGAGGAGACACATGTGAGATTAGTAGGATCTTTTTGAGACAAAGCTTTACTGCCAGTCTCTGTTTGCTCTCCATTTAGCCTCATTGCTGTCTAGGATAAGCCAAGTTATTAAAGAGATTTCATTTGTGATTTTTCTGTCCCATTGGTAGATTTCTACGAATAATTATTTTATTGGGTTTTGTAACAGTTTAAAATAGCCAAACATTAGTGTTGCATGTTAATTTTTGTTTACAAGCACATCCATGAAAGATGAAACAGGGGTCCTTGTGTAACATTGATTCCAGAATTACCCAGAATTCATATCCTTCATATCCAAGTCAGGGCTCAGATGGCAGTCTCTTATACAGTCTATTTCATGTATTCTTCATGCTTTTCAGGCACGTTGTCCCAGTTTCAGTGGAGTAGACAGAATTTGTATACATTAGCACCTGTTTTGAATGAAGCCGGTCTTGTCCTTTTTTTCAGGTCGCGAGTCCCATATTATACTATTTCATGAAGATGGGAGTTTGGTGAACTTCTGAAACAAGGAGGCAACACACCCCCACCCTGCTCTGTGTTTAAGTTCCAATATAAAAGTCCAATATATGTTCAAGTTTCATTTGATATCTAATTCTATTTGATGTTTACGTTGGAAGAGCAGATACCTTTACATGTAACATTTAATTCCTTTCTTTGTGTTGACATCAGTAACCTAAAAGTTTGATCAAGGTTATGTGTAAACCTTCTCTTATTTGACTTTACATCTGCATTTTATATATAACTCCTAACTGTTCAGTTTAGGATCTTTAGTGAGATTACGGTGCGCTCAAGGGAAAAAGTAATAAAGTTCATACATTACTTTTATTTAGCAGTATTTGTTTTGATTTTGTACTCAATTTTTTTTCAAATTGCCTCTTGTTTGCTTCTGAGAAAACGACTCTCGGTGGCCCTCATCTGCTCAAATTTACACTTCTGACTTTATCTTTTCATTCCTCATTGTCTTTTTGTTTTAGATTGATGTTACAGGTAATTTTAAGGTTGTAGGTTCTTTCAAAGGTCACTTTGCAGCTCTCGGTCATTAACTCAGTGAGTGGAGAGAGGGGGAACAATGTAAGCATTGAGATGAAGGCGTGAGAAAGTTCAGCATAAATGAGATTGATTGCCTCTCCGTCCCTATGTGAAAACACTTCAGTTAACATTGAGATCAATCTCTCGTGGCTGTGTTCAGGGCTTTTGGTTTTAGGAACTCTGCATTTAGGGCTTATATATTTCCCTCTGACACATTATATGGCTTTTGCTAGTGGAGGGAATGTTGAAGTGAATGGGCGCTTTCTCAGAACAGAATACAATCTAAGTGTTTGAGAAAATCTGTGTATCATTGTTATGGTGCAATTATAATTAAAACACTGGTAATATTAATTAACAACATGTACTTACTGTAGGGTTAGCTTTAGAGTTTGGGTTAGGGTTAGTTTCAAGTCGTTTTGCTATTAAACGCTTGTGTAACACTTGTGTAACACTTGCTGTTATTTTGACATTTTATTAGTAGTGAAAGCTGACAATGACACCATATAAAACATATCTCAATATAAAACAGACCTGCTGGGCCAGAGCTCCAAACCAGTCACAGAATATTAGACTGATTCCATAAGCAGAGGTCAGTACAGACACATCAACAATATCAGCCTCACAACCACAGATGTTAAATTCATGCATTTATTGCCCTCTATGCATTTTCACTAAAACAATATTTAATTTGTTTACTAGGCTGAGAGGACTGTTGGCCGGCCCCCACAGAACTCTTTATGGGGACATTTGGTCCTCACAATGCAAGCACAACCTGATCCACATACTCATACCTTTTTTCAGGCTGCCAAATAAAAAATTACCATTTAATAATTCAGGCAAACAACCAAGTAGAATTTTTTGACAATGTTGTTTCTTTCCCATGTTCCTGTTTTCCAAAAAAAGCAGCATCTTTAGATTTATTTTCTTAGGAAGAGAGTTGAGGAGACAGAAGGGAAATGCATCATGCAATATTTAGTGTGTGAAACAGTCTTGTTAGCAAGCCTTGCATTAGTGAGATTAACAACTTCTACATTAGGAGGCAGTAAATGATGAGGCTGAACTCTGTTTTACTCATTTGGAAGAGTGGAGCTAATGTGATTCCAGCTCTGAGTTTAGATATCTCTTTGTCTACCTTAGACAGACTTTTGACTAATGGCAAATAATTGCAGCTTTTTCTGGCAAAGAACCTCCTACCTTAACAGGAAGAGACTGAATGTCAGGTGATCATCCGCAGTGTTGTTTACATATGCTGTATATAATGTGTAGGTTGATCTGAAGTAACTGGTAGCATAATAATAATCTGGGAATGGTGGTATGGTAGTATAATAGTCTTTATTTTACCACATTAGTTATTTGTAAATAATTACAAACTTTCTCTGCTTGTAGTCTATAATACATTTATAATTTCAGTGTCACAACCATAGTAAAGAGCTGCGCAATTTGACCAAATTATTGTAAAAAAAGACAATAATTTGTTTTCTTTTTCTTTCTCCATTTCTTTTTCTTGCTATCTATCTATCTTTCTTTTTCTCAGCCTCTTATTACAACAACCCTGCTCCGCTTGAACAGGTGGGCGGGGCTTCTGAGCTGTCTGGCCCCTGCCTTCCAAACGCTCATCCACTAAGCGCAAGAGCGAGACAAGAGGTGGGAGGGATGGGGAGGAGAGAGAGCGAGAGAATCAGACTGATTCTCTGAGCCTGAGAATGGAACGCCAGTGTGTGAGAACGAGAGAGAGAGCATGCGAGTCATCACAGCATACAGAGACTGAGAGAGACTTAACAAGGGAACACAAGGAGAAGAAGAGGAAAAAGACTGTCACTTACAGAGCTAGATCTAATAGTGCCTCACTTTATTAAGAGGGCACGTCGGGGGACTGACACTTGCAGCCATCCCGAAGGGTCTTGCTTAAGTGTGTGCGTTAAGTTTCTCAGCTTCATTTTCCTTGCTTGGTGCCTCAGCGGTCACTAACCCTCCAAAGTGACAAGATGATCCTGGAACTCTGCCTGATCATGTGGCTAACAGGTCACGGTAAGCAGCCTGGTCTTTCTGTTCTTCGCTGTGTTGTGTGCTGTGTATGTGGTCTGTGGATGAGCAGGAAGTATCTAGGAGTTTGCAAAAGAAGCTTGTTTAATCTCTGTATCCTTAAGGTTGTGTTAAACTGTGGCAGAAATGTGCTTTCGAATAGTTGCATGGCATCTTGTTTGTCTGTTCTGTGAGTTTTACTGATCCCGACCTGGGAAGATCGTTGAACTTTACTGCTATTGTGGCTTGCAAAACCCGAAGATTGTTAGGTCATGCTCTGTCAAGCTCCTAAGTGAAGGCATGTCAAAGAGCATTTGACTCACAAAGACGCCCATTACCCACCCAGCGAACGAACACAATGCACCCCCTCACTCACATGGATATTCTTAGATGGTCCCTGAGTCTGTAAACAGTCGGGCTTAGTATTGGCTAATGGATGCTTTCTGCCGCTTGCCGCCAGGTGGTTGTCTTTGAAAAACAATTGCAATGACTCGCAGGCTGCCTGCAGAGACCCCTGTGAAGGGGTTGACGGCTCGCTCCCACCGCGAGCGAAGGGGTGATGGAGAGAGGAGATTTCTGGCATCTACTCGCCAGTGTTAAATAGATTGAGTTGATTGTCCTCTTCTTTAGCAACCATTGACCCAAAAACCGAAGTTCAAATGAATCTAAAAGCACTAAGACTTCATTCAAGACCTTGGTGCTGAAACCCACAAGCTATCCCCTCTGAAAGAGTTTCAGTCTGTTTGTGCTCAAGTTGAAATTCAATAAGGATGTTTATGACTTGATGTTATTGAAGTACGTTGGGAGAAATTACTTCTTCTACTCACTCTATTTTACTTACAGAATAACTCTATTTTACTTACTCTTTTTTTTCTTTCTCTGCATATAGTGTATACAAATCAAACCTGAGAAGAGATGTCACAACTTATTGCTTATCACATCCCGTTTCCTCTATCTCTGACCTTCATTAAAGTGTTGTGAAGACAACTTATGATCTGATAATGCATTCAAGCAACCCGCGCAAATAGGTAACTTCACAGCTGTACACAAAGGCAAACGCTCACAGGGAAAGAGCGCGGCACTACTCTTAAGCGTGACAGTGGAAGTGAAGTACGAAGCTCTGCTTCTTGTTTTGTAGATCATGCCCCGGGAGGCTGTCAGCTTTATGATCTACTTTTATAGCAGTGTTGGTGCACCCTGCTCTGTGTCCAGCAAATAGATTTTTTTTTCATGAAGAAATTTTATTTATGTTTCAACTGAGGTTTCACTTAGATGATGTTAAAGTAAGCGTATATTTATTTGGTCTTAGATCTGTCACAGACAGATTGTCTTTGACCCACACACGTCTTTGAGCATTTGTAGCTATTCTGCTAATTACAAACATAGGCTGTTAATTTACTGTGCTGTACTAAGTTACGCTGAAAACATATTTATGAAAATGTGCCTTTATTGCCTCATATTCAAGCTTGTTAGCCTTTGACATCATCATTATAATTGTGACAATAGCAATTATAGAGATTTTTATTCATAATGTTAATAATACACCGTTGCCACCAATAGAAATGCAGTCTGCCTGCAATGCCTGATCTACTTTCCATCAAACTCTTTAAAGCTCTTGATATACAGAACACAGTAACCACCGGCAGAAGTTGTCTTGTTTTGCTTTGCTGTGCAGCTGAGCTGAACTAGTTATTGTAGTAATAAAAACAGAAAAGCAGCCCAGCCCTGGCAGGTAAACAAGAGATAACAACAGGCGTTCTTGTCGCCCAGCTCTGGCCTCAAGGGATGGCAAGTTCCCTAAAGCTAAACTGTGTTTTACAAATTATTACTATTTATGGAGCCAGCCAGTGTCAGCAAAAATAAATATATAACAAAAAAGTAAGAAAAACAAGTTTTTTATGTTTATTTTGGAGTGAAGAGATGGATTAGAAGAAGCGTGTGTGCCTGTGTGTGTGGCGGAAGTTCAATAGCTGCGCTGGGAGCTTGAAAAGGCTGGATTGAGTTTTTGTCAAAGGTTGAGGGTATATGTAGGGCACTTTCCCCCGCGCTCACAAACACACACACCTGGTAACAAGCCCCAACTGATGGCACACAGGTGGGCAGAAGCTCCCCTTGTGCGTCTCTGTATCACACCACAGGTAAACCTTCTGTGAGCCCTTCTATCTCTCATTCGCTCACTACCCATTTATTTCTCTTTCACACATTTTCTCTCTTATCCCCTTGTGCTCGCTGTCTTAGTCATACAGTATGCAGTACTTGCTCATTTTCACAAAAACTATGGCTCTGTGGTTTTCTTTCAGTCTGTCCACTTTTTTCCAATTTTCCGTTTCTGTATATGCCTCAGAAGAAATAGCTGCTTTTCTCTTTATCTGTTTTCTGTCACTGTTCATGTTAGGGGAAAATCGGTGTGAATTTCAATGAAATATTTATGAAAAAGTTATTGTAACCTTTTTGCAGATTTTGTGGGCTTTCAACAGTTTGACTGGATTTTAACTCGAAATATGATAGAAAAACCAATGAAAGTACCATGATTAAAATGAACAATGTGGATGAACAGGTTTGACTGTAAATGTATACAGGCAGACAAAAGTATTTTACCTAAATGTAAATGTAAGATGTCAGCACAGGACAATGAAAAATGTACATTTCAATCATTTAAATGAGGGTCTAAAACAACTGAAATAAAAACCTTCTTCATGTGGTTACTGACAGAAATATCTAACACATTGTCCCTTTATGTTAAACCTACATACCTTTCCTGTAGGTGTCTTTTGAGTGTGAACAATAAAGGGTTAATATAGACTCAGCTTTCATCCCCCATCCAACGCTCTCCTACAACACTCAATAACATTATAGAGTATCTCATTAGAAGTTCTGCAGCCTCCTCTTCCCTGCTCAAGTCCACTGGGGGCAGTGTGACATAGATCTGAAGACTCGAGCTGTATCTGTCTGTGTCTATCCATATTCCTCTCATCCTCCATCACCCCTCCCCGTCCCTTTTTACTGCGGCCGTGTTCTGATAAATGAGGCAGATGCTCTTCTGGGCTGTTTTGGTATTAAGTCCCCACACAGCCAAGGACGTAAGCTGTGTCTTAACCCTGGAAAGCAGGTCTTAGCATGGCCTCTCTCTATCTCTCTCTCTCTCTTTCATTTGCTAAGCTGCACCTCAGCAGGCTGGTAATTAAAATTGCCAAATCTCTGCTGCCTCATCTTTGTATCAGAGGAATCGAACATCTCAAATGCGTTTCATTCTAGAGCGTGCAACAATTTTTCCCTGGTTGACCTTAGCGAGTCATTATTTGTAACATTGTAAATCCGTTTTCAACATGCACAGGGGCCAAATCCGATCAAAAGTAATGGATTTACTGCATCTCAGTCATATTTCAGAGTTAATTAATTTCATATTTCAGCACAACATTCTTATTTCTTCCTGGGACACTTTTTATCCTTGGATTAAGCAGTTGTGTTTTAACAACAGTTCCTCGGTTGCAGACCGCGGCACAAAAAGTAAACAGACAAGACTGTTTTTACGTCCTTCTTGTTGTTGCTATCGACAACTGAGATGAAAGTGCTGGCAGCAGATCTGTGACCTGATACACATACTGTGTGTGAATGTGATGCTGAGTCTACCTGCTGTGAGGTTCAGCCCCCATTAATGTGGTCCACAAGGCTGTGGACCGTCTGAACCGTCTGAAGTAATGCTAATAGCTTTTTTAAAAGCATCTTTGCTTTATTTATCATAACACCTACAGGAGTACTCAGCTTAGTGTTTAAATTGAGAACTGTTTAAGCATAAATAACTATAAATAACAGCTAACACTTCACAATAATGTTCTATTCGGTAACATGAACTAACAATGAACAATGTAAATTACAGCATTCATGAACCTATTTTATACAAATAGAATTGTTTATTGAATTGTTTGACTCTGCCATTTGTTATTTTTACAATAATAAATGTTAACATATACAACTTTGAATTTAAAAATGTAAGTAAATGTTGAAGTAAATTGAGCTACATTAACTAAGATTAATGAATGTAATTTGAATGAAGTATATGAAATTAATTAAGTGGTAAATCATTGTTATTATAATTAAGTATTGTTAATTGTTAGTTAACTAACAAGAGGAAGTAATTGTAAGAGGAACCAACTCATATTAAAGTCTTTCTTAAAGTTTCATTCTATAAATAAGAAATGGCACCATTTTTTAACAACATTGAGAATTGCATTACCTTTATAGAATCAGAATCAATATGCAGAAAATATCACAATCAAAGGTGTTTTAATTAAACCTTTCTTGGTCATCCAAGGACATTATTATCTTCTCTCAGTCTGGTTTGCATTTCTTCTGAATCGGGTCAATACATGATGACCGTTTATTCGGCCTTGATTCCTAGAATCCAGTGAGAGCAACTTTGCTGAGCGGCTCTGTGCATAAACAAAATGTGTTTACTGGACTTCATTAAGCTACATCAATGAAATCAGTTCTCCTAACCACAAAAGAAACCAATCCCTGACCCCCCCATGCTTGTCTCTCACCTCTCATCCAATCCCACACCCCTGACCTGTGCCCACCCCCTGTGCTCATGCTTTTGAAGCTCTCCCTGTGGAAATCTCACAGCCCCTGTGCTGAATTGCTGGATTTATCCAAATTGGTGCACTTTTTAGAAAAGGGCATTATGGGGGATTACATGGCGGCTGAGCATGATGGTTAGTAATTTGACCAGATGCTGCTGTGCTCATGAGGTCACCTGTGGAGCTTCTGCTCGAGTCTTTCTGTTTATTCCATAAGGACGGGTGGAGAGCTGCAGGGTTAGAGGTGGGGGTTGGGGGTTGGCAAAGGGAGGGATGTGGCTCTGTTGATGAGCCTGTGTTGGGTAGAGAGAGGTTCTGAGGTCAGGGAGGGCCAGCCTCCCAGGAACACTACCAGGATTTTGCTAGAGATTATGGCAGAGATTAATGTTGTCTAAAATGTGCCCTAATGCATGAATAAACAGTGCAAGCCTGGTACACCATAGTTTTATTATCGTAAAAGTGTGGGAGCCATGTTAGCACACTGATTACTTTATGCATCAGTTTGTTTGTATATCAAACTTTTACTACAAATACCATGGTTAAACTATAATTGTTGTAGCACAACCATGGTTAATTTTTAAGTTTTTATTTTTAAGTTTTTAATTTTAAAGTTTTTAACAGAAGTGTTTTACAAAACGAGGTATAAGCTGTTGCAGCTCAATATAGCAATATAGCTTTACAGCTCTACTTGTTTTTGTGGTGTGATGAGCCAATCAGTATTCCAGAGTGATGTCACATGGCTAAAAATTTGTAAGTGTCCAAGGTTACAGCATGTACTGTAGGCTTTTATACTTTAGACTAAAGACCTCCTTGATTGGAGCTGGTCAGACTAAAAATCGACACAAAATGTTGTATGATGCTGTTATATTATTCTAGGCAGCTAGAAACCCGATTCCACTATCCTGTATCATAGATGTAGCATATTCAGTGAGGCACACTAGTAGTAAATCAAAGAGAGTAAATGGTTGAATGTTTAGTTGTGTTGGCGGAGAGGCTTCCAGGTGTATCTGGGGTGGCAGTACATGGGACACCAAAGGAATTGGATTGCCAGTCTGACAATAGATGGTGATTTGGTGGAAGTTCCTGGGATAGCAGCAATATCTCACCTGAATGAACCAGAAGGTCTGTTTTCTTTCCCTCACCCAGTCTGGTGTCACATTTCAATGTGTTTCAGGTTATTAAGAGAGCAGTGTGGGTTTGGTTATGTCTGTAACTGTGAGTACATTTGTATTGTAACAGTGGGGAGTTGCATTGTAGCACCAATTACAGTTGTGAGCCATAGCATGGCAATATAAATGCTAATCAGTCTTTAAACTTGTACTCTGGGAATCACAAGTAGAAAAAACTACTTGAACAGAAGGTGTATATTTGCTATTATGAATATAAGCATTGACATGTTGCAGAAATTGTATAGTAGGTCCTGAGGCAAAATTTCCAAATCATTACAGAAAGACAGACACAACCTGAACTATAAAAGGAACTGTATCCTTGGATTTGTATGCTTTTGTAAGCCTAATGCAGCATGTTGCCAGAACCAAAAATGTGGAGATTTTTTTTTAATTATTGGGACCAAGTGATTTTCATAATTTCATAAATTCTTATAGCCATCAAACTAAGCATTTTTTATGTGTTGCTTTGAATGTGTGATTTGCACCAGACTCTGAGCTACTGCTTAATCTGTAGTGCAACTGCAAAAAAAGTTGGAATTGAGGCCAGAATCATTAAATTACTATTAAATCATGTCTCTGGTGGGCCTGACATTTTTTTAAGGCCAGTTATGCTGTGTGCAGTTGTACCATTCTTAAAGCTCTATCTGTTTCAGATGTTCCGTTCTGAAAGTAATATTAATGTGCAAATAGCCCCTGTGAATACTTCACTTAAAACTTTAAAAGTTACAGGAAGTTTCTGAATTGAGCTGTGCTTTCAACACTGTTTTGGATCTGTGTGTAGGAATACTAATAGCTGCTGTCTTATGCCTAAGTTCTCCAAGCAGAACTCAAACACGTTTGCAGCTCTCGTCCATGCTAATTCTACTAATAAGCGTGCTAAAGCAGGGATTACTGGACAGACAGCAACAGAGACAGTTTCTCTATCTTTCTTTCTTTTCCTTTTTCTTTCTTTTTCTTTTTCTTTCTTTCTTTCTTTTCTTTCTTTCTTTCTTTTTCTTTTTTTCCTGTGTGTGTGTGTGTGTGTGTGTGTGTGTGTGTGACAGATGTTACAGAATGTTACAGATTTATGAACTATAAAATGTTATTCATTGAAAACAAAGGGAAGTTTATGTAATGCTTGTGTAATAGTTACTGTGTTTGCCTACAGTATGCTGTATGCTGGTTATATGTGTTGTGGTTATGGCCTACAGAGGGAGCCATGGAGCACTTTAGTTTAACATTTGAATTATTGGTTTACTTTGTTGATTACTATAAACATGCATATTGTATTTAATAAATATTAACCTGAGGGTGGATAAACAGATTTGTCACAGCACCACTTACTAGTCCAGAGATATAAAAATTACTATTTTTTTGATTGAAAACTTCAACAAATACAAATCTGAAATGCTTATTGATTGTTGTGATCTGGACAAAATACAAATTAATAAGAGTTGTCTAAAGTTTTTCACACTAACATTGAGCTTCTAGTTTAAAAAAAAGTTTAAACCATTGTACATCTCAAGATATAATACATCAGATCAGTTAAGGACATCTACTGCTTCATACTGCAACAGTTATTGAGTCATTGACAAAAGCAGGTTATTGTCTAAAACGGTAGTAATTGTTTTGTATGAATTCAAAGAGGACATGGATGAGTAGATAAATTATGAACTATTTGGTTTCATTGATTTCTCCCATGGAACAAAAGAGGTTTTGTATGCACAGAAGACAGTTTTGAATTCAAGGATTTTGCTCTCCACACACCTACACATCCTTTATTGTTGTTTCCCAGTTTCCGACTTATGTTTTTTGCAGCATTGTTGCACTGCAAACATTTTTACCTCAGTTTGGGTTTTGTCCTTTGAGTATCAGAGTGTTTCTCTGTGAGTGGGCAAACAGTGAGCTGCACTATAATTAGCGTAGCGTGGGCTTTTATGTGCATTATGATTCGATTCCAGCAGAGTTCCTTTTCACATGGTTCTTCTATTTATTTATTAACACAGTTATTTATTTAGGCATTTAACAGTGGTATCCTGTGACCATCAACTTCAAATGGAGTTTAATAATGTGCAGTTATTCCATGCCAGTACGGTGACTGAAAAAATGCTAATGTGCCATCAGGGTGGCTAAATGATTTGCTATCCTTTCAAATGTGCCGGCAGGGGTTTAAATCTGGCTAGCCTCCCGGGCCGGTTGACAGTGGTCTCCTCTCGGTCCCTTGAGGACATTAGTGGGAATCGGGCAAGTCAGGCGGGAGGTGCTGGCATGTGGTGCTGTTTGGCCACAACCCAGCTCCCCGTGGCCCTGCCCTCACCCGCCCACAAAAAAAACACTCCTCCGCATTGGAACCGTAACTTAAAACAGATTTAATCAACTCCTCAATGGCTCTTTTGGAGCCTGGCTGAACAGAGAGGAGTTAACATTGCGGCAGAGAATGGTCTATCTGTTATTGGAAATGGGGGTTGGAGGCGATGCAAGGGTCTCCGGGAAGGCCAGTGACAAAAGTTGCTAACGCTCCGAGATTGAATTAAGAGCAGAGAGCCCCTAAAAGAGTGCAGTTTATTGAAGCCTTATCCTAAGTGATGACGTTACCATGAAGTAAGTATAATAGCAGCAAAGTGGACGGCAGGCATAAAAAAGATCTAGACCTGAGGGAGAGGGGAAGATGATAGGCTGGAAATGTGTGCGCAGTCAACACATTACACACAAGAGCAGACTGCCAGGTCAAGGTATTTTATGAGGAGCGAGATATGATGGTATTGGGTCATCGTCAATGGTCGAGCCTTTGTTTCATGTTTCTTTAAAAAGGAAGACATTTGACTGGCCGTAGCAGTTTTGGACCATTTTGTCCTGCCCTTTCTGAAGCGAGGTATGAAGTTAGTGTTAGTGATTTGTGATCATAAATATATTTTGCAGAACACGCTTTCAGTGCCGAGATAATAATGTGAGAATGGATAGAGGTAAGAAGAGAAACCATAAATTGTTTTGTGAGGAACTGTTTCTTAGATTTTAGAAGAGAAAATAATTCTTTTTTTAGGTAAAGTCTAGTGCACTGGTGTTGTGGCAAGACTTGGAAGGATTATTTCGCTGTCTGTTAGTCAATTGTTGTCTGGTTAAGGACATAAAAATGCAATACCTCGGATGGTAAACAAATCTATTCTTGCACAAAGCTGGAAAAACTCAAAAGAATTGGGATTGTTGTCACAAATGAAAGGTAACTAAAAATTGAAGGTAATCTTCACTACCAACATGCTTGTCTGTCTGTGCTTTGACGTTCTCCAACAGTGTTGGAAAGTAGCAGTTTTTCTTGTGTTGCTTTTTTGTCTTGGAAAAGTGAAGAGTTTTCCTTATTTAAATAAATTATGTCTACATTTTTTCCTGCTATAAAAATGTAAGATATACTTCATTTTTAATCTCACAAAGTGATGTCTCTGTTCTAAGCTAAGGTTGTTTGTTACTTTCAGCAACTGAAGCTAAAATTGGCTTTGTGTTCTTTCTTCTGCAGAATATAGATGCTGAAACACACTTACCCTTACATTTTGAAAGGCTGTTGGCTCCAGCAGAGATGATGTGCCATTGTGGCCCTTTGACACAAGCACACAGACCATTTTAAAAATGTAAGAGGGCGATTCACCTAAATCACAGTGTTGCAGGAAAGCTCTATGGTGTTAGCAAGCAAGTATATCTCATGTTCTCTCTTGACGTTTCACATGCTCTGAGTGTTGACATTGTACATTTTTTACAGAGAAAACGTACTTTCTTAGCACAAAGGTCATGTAGAGAAGCTCTGGTGTTTTGATGGACTGGCTGGCTGTATGAATGGAGGCTCTGTTCTCAGTTATGTTTCCATGTTTCTCCTTTAAAAATTATAAAGTTATACAGTATAGAAATGAAGCAATTGCCAATTTACAGTAGAACTGTGCATTTACTGTGGAAAATGTGTTAGATGCATATATTGATAAATATGATTTTATATTGATTATTTTATATGAAAATTAATTTAATTTTAATGTATCATTAATTTTGGCAGACACCTTTATTCAAAGCGACTTGCAGTGAATTCAAGGTGTAAATTTTTATCAGTACTTGTGTTCCCTGGGATCGAACCCACAACCTCTGCACTGCTAACACAATAGTCTACCTGTTGAGGAACACTTACTTCTAACTTTCTTTTTACTTCTAAATTTCTAATAATAATGTAAATAATGTAAATTTACATTATTATGTAAATATATATATATATATATATATATATATATATATATATAATCACCTAA
>JBAJNP010002604.1:29217-46603 GCA_036877545.1 Yasuhikotakia modesta
CGCATGCAGAAATCACAGGTTAATTTTCTTTATTATGTTGTATTAAATGGATCATTGCTTTTTGACTCCCAGACAAGAGTCTAGCACTCTTTGGGTGCTAGAGAGCACACAGAAGTGTCCGAGACAAAAGCAGCTTTCAGGCCTTCTGCCTTTTGTGATTGAAGGTTGCCAAACAAGCAACTTTCATCTTGTAAACCAGCAGACAAGGCCAACAAAGGCAGAGGACACTTCTAGCATGCTGGGTGAGAGATGAGAGGGGTAGAGAAAGTAAAATGAATTATGGGGCTCTTTCATGCCTGGGCTCTTTATAGTGTTCTCAGTGAAAATGCGCCTGCTTCATAGTATTTTCCATCACCTATGTCGTGTTCATCATTTCAGTTCTGCCGAGGTGAAAATGAAAACCAGACCCCATCAAAAGGCTCAGGGGCAATTAAGGGGGCAAGCGCGCTGGCTGCGTTCAGGTGGGGGGTTGGCACCCCGATGTTTCTTGGTGCTAATGAGAAAGGATGATGAATAGAAATGAGCAAACCGAGCCCCAATTCTCCTCACAGGAAAGTAAAACGCTCAAAGTTTGATGAATAGAATGATATCCGCAGAGGTTTTCCTTTTGTGTGTTGCTGTCAGAGTACACGTTCTTGAAAACAATGCACTGTGCTGCTCAGGTAGGCAATAGGAAATTTGAGTCTGGCTTACATAATTTTCTAATCCTATTCATTGCCCTTTCTTTTTCTAGTGTCTGTTTGCTGTAAAGAAGTAGCAGTTTTTTCGATAGGTTTCTAGATGTAACTTCTTGCCACACACAAGATGTACGAACATCCCAACTGTAGGCAGGAATAAGGTTATATAGAGAGCAAATGTAGTCTTGTTGCATTAGACTGCTCAGAGACCTTTTTGTGTGTTACCTTAAAGTTTCAGAAGAGACCTCAACAGTGTCTTAATGTGCGCTAGCCTAAATACCAAAAACGGCAATCAAGTTGAGATTGTTGATAACTGTCCTCCCAAAAGCATTAAATTGTTTTAGAGCAAAATTATCTGAGCTATACAATTCATGCAATTAACATTAATTTTGTATGTGTAAAGCATCACAAAATTAAAAGGTTATAAAAGAGTAAACATAAAACAAATGCTTAAAAAATAAAAAATTTAAAAATAAGAGAGTGACTATTTTTGATGGAGTTTGATGGCATTTGAAGATGGAGATGGCAGAGGGATGAGGCAGACAGTTGTAAAACTGAAATACAGAGTGGGAGAGAGAGAGAGGATGAGAGAGAGACTGGTATCTATGGCTGGTGGAATTCTTTTAGCTGAATTAATGATGTCGTAACAGAAGAGCTGGGCCCGGTGGAGACCTGATCCAGATTTCAACCTGAGGTCCCTGGAGGTGGTAGCCACTCAGCGCGACAGTGGAATGGGCCACAGCATCATAAACTAGCCCTGAGCAGGACCGCCGGGACCCTTTTCATCACCACACTTGTTCTAGTGTTCCCCTGTTCCAAAATTATGTAGGACATGGATGGAGCCAGAGCAGTCTGTTGGTGTGTGTGTGTGTGCACTATGGTGGCTGTTATTTATCTCAGCAAAGAGAAGCTTTGTTCCAAATGCTAGTGAATTGCCTTGCTATCTGCTTAGCTACAGTACACAGACATATGCCTTTAAAAGCATCATCCAAACTTCATTAATGGCTGATAAGGAAAATCAGAAGACACTAGATTTATATAATTTTGCATTAGCATGTTATCAAAGCTTAAAAAGTGCCACTCTTATAAGCCTACACATACAAAGCACACAAAAACACTTATGTGAAAAACTTCAAGATTAATTATATTGTTTAACATGACAAATTGCGTCATGGGATTCTCTTCATGCATACAGTGTTATGCCCTAAATGTGGCCTAGATAGGTGAACACAGCTGTGAACACAGATTAAAGTTTTGAATAAATTCATACAGTCCACCAATTGAGATCCAAACTCTGACAATAAAATCAACAGTTTATAAATCATTTAACATGATGGACTGTGACAATAAAAATAAAAAAAAGAGATCAAAAAGATTAGTATAAAATTACATGATGGGGAATCAAAGACAATTTACCCACTCTGAGGAGCAAAAATATGTCTATTTCTTGTCATTGCTTAGACATTAATTGCTTGTAATTAAAATGAAGCAAAAAACAGTCCACTTTATCCATCTCTCTCCGCAACCATCCACAGACACCCCTCACTCAGAGGAAGACGGACTTTGCTAGTATGACAGTGACTGGAGAAAGTCTGTGAGCTTATGTCATTAAAATGCTTAGACGAGTGGAAGAGTGTGAAGGGAAATGGCAGTGAAAGGGAGGGCAGAAGACATTATGTTGTGGTGGGTCTGTCAGACAGAATCAGCCTCTCTTGCTCCAGAAACCTCCTGCAGTATTTACAGGTCAGAAAAGGAGAGAAGCCCCTACATGAGAGAAGCAACATAGATTCAAAAGTGGACAGATAGATGCCAATGTGCTCTTCTGCCATCTATACAATAACAGGTGTGAGTATTGTTACCTCTAATTGAATAGAAGAGGAGCTGGAGGGGAATCCAGGCAGGAATACATCAGCCAGATCTGGCACTCGCTGCCAGGGTGCGAAAGGGTCAAGCGATTTAGCTGTGAATGCTGGACAATTAGTTGCAAATAATTGCTCACCTAAATTGAATGTGTGAAGAGTTTCTGAGGATCTATTTCAATATTTAATGACCTTATATTTACTACAGCACAGCTGCATGTAATTGAGCCCATATTGTTTTGTAACAGCGAATCATGGCACAGATTGGGATCCAACGGGAGACAAGCAGAAGTGCTGTGTCGGCCTCTTAAACAATAGCTGCTGGACTAGAGGAACATTTTATGGCCCAGAAGTTGCTGTCTCTCATAGCAGGAAACCTAACACATGTAGTTCTCACTTATGTGACCTTTATGTATTAACTTTTGTTTCTCAGATGTTTCACCTAAAATTCCTTTATAAGGGTGCATGGCGTTGCTCACATTTTTTTAACTTAATGAAAAATATTTGGGTTCATTTTGAAATCTATGTCATTTGATTGCAGACTTTGGTACTCTGAGCACAGTTATATGCAGAGTGTAGATCTCTTCTGTAAGGCTAGATGAGAGACATATGATATTACTGTTTCTCAGAAAAAGAAGCAGGAGCCCTCAGCAAGGAGCCTCAATTTACTTTAAAAAAATTTACTTTTTAAAATTTATCTATTTTAAAGATACATCTCTTTCCCCCCAGTACTTCCCCTGTTAACTGATGAATACCTAGAATATAATGCACTAGTTAGTCTAGATTATAATAGACTATAATACACCAACATTTTTCATCATAAAAATCATAACTCAGGATCCCTATATAGCATAACAGTTTCTGATATGAGAATCTGAGGCGCTACAAAGACCATGTGAAGGGTTCAGGGCATAGTAATGGTTAACCTATATAAGATCTCAGTAAATTCTTCCTCATGCCAAACCAATTTTTAGAATTTCATTATTAATGTTACATTTAAAAGAACAAGATGAAAAGAGCAAGTCAAATATCTGACAGGCGGAAGGACAGAAAAACAGTCTGTGTGAGTGTGTGCATGCACATCGGTGTGTGTGTATGACAAGGATCTGTGCACAAATTCTACACAAGGAAAGGTGCCATTGTGAGTTTGTCACGGCCAGTGTAAACTTGCAGAGTGAGGAAAAGAGAGACAGAGAGAGATTTTCCCCAGGCTCTGAGACTCTGTCATTTTGATTAAGTCATGCAGAGCAGTAAAGAAGAGCCGGGAAATCAAATCAGTGCAACGCCACAGAAAGCATGAAAGGAAACATGGGAAAGAAAAACAAACACATAGAGGGAGATAAAAGGTTGAAAGCAATGCCACAGAGTCTGTACATGGAAATGAACTCTGTGGAGGTCTTGCCGGGACCGCTGCGATGCGCTGCTGTCTCTCTTCTTACAGGCTGTAACCTTTGGATATCTGACACTTTCAAAAGTTCAGAAAACATAATGTGACAGAAACAATCTTCTGCCTGCTGTCACTTCACGGAAATGGCAGGATAGTCAAAGGTCTATTGATACTACTGAGGCATTTCTGGTTTATTTAAACAGAAATCAGGACATGCACAGTGTCTCCAAAAAATGACTGGTCACTTTAGGCAAAGTTGAAACTAGAATAAATGATTGCCTTATATAACAAAGTGTAAAAACATGTGACAGACAAACAAATGTGGCCTTATCAAACTTTTAAAACGAGACATTTTATTGTTGTTTCATTTATTATTTTGTCTGATTGTGTAACTTTGCGATATCATCATCTGTGGTCACTCTGCTATGACACCTGAGGAGAACTGCCTTACAGTTGTAGAACCTATTCATTCCCTTGACGTGTTTTAAAACACTTTAACAGAAGTCAGCGTGATGTTTGAACTCAAGCTTGTGACAGAGGCTTGATGCCCTCAGCACTGAGCAAAGAACTTCAAAACTTGGACTTTCAATGCCAAGTAGCAACAGTTTGTGATGGCCTCAGGTTATGTTGCCAGTTACACAGAGACCGTTGTTTTAGAACACTAAGTCTTTCTGAAGAACAAAAACACTTTGATAGATTCTTTGAGGCAAAGGCACACAGCAAGCATTCAGATTGAATGCTTGTTTTATGTTGAACTTGTGTGACTTTGATAGTGAATATTTCCTCCAGCTTTTGACGCTAACATTTAGATCATAACAGACACGTCTTTTGTCTTTACACGCAATTCTTTGTCAGGGACAAGAAATTGTAATGGATAAATATTTAATTAAACAACTCTACAGACAAATCCACACACATATAAATAATAATCATATCTGATTCATCATTTGTTATTCTCTGTAGGGATGAACAATAGATTGTTGTCATTGTTAGATGAAATAGAACATCACGTAAGGAAGACAAATTGCAAATGAAGTTTCTTACTCGCATGAGTCTCCTCTACAGTTAATGAACAGATATAAACATTGTATGGAGTCTGTAATCGAAACTCAGACTTCAGAATGAACTCAAGCCAAGATCAAATTATCTGAAACATGCAGTACATATTTATTTCTATGCTCCAGACTTAATGTCAATAATGTCAATAAGCATCTATTGTTTATTCTATAGAAATTTAATGCATGCTGTAGTAAAATAAAATTTAGGCTACTATAGTAACTGATTCCATTAATTGAGTTATGCAAGAGCATAATCTGAGCAATAAAAGTATTTAGTTTAATTCTTTAGTTCTTGTCATGTTCTGTATTAAAAGCAGTACCAGTACAAGTCTTTCCAAAGTAATTGACACTTTCTCTTCAGCATTGAACACCTTATAAGTTCACAGACTGTCTGCAAGCACCTACAAAGTCAAGAAGAAAGGCAACGAAAGAGAACTGAGATGAGAAAGGAGATTTGTTCAACATTCCTCTTTTAATTCTTTGAAGTTCTACAGTGCAGGTGTTCCTCAGGGTCAGAACATTATCAGCTGGTACATCTCTTTAAATGGAGATAGCAGAAGAGGTCATCAGTATCTGTCTTATTCATTGTAAGAGTTGTTTCTTTCTGACAACTTCCACTTTCTTGTGAACATCTTACAAAATGCTTCTGATAGTTTGGTACAGGATTGTAACTAACAGTGAGCATGTAAACCCACATGCTGGGGTCAGGAGTAATATCATGTGACATGGTATCTATGTGGGTGTCACAGAGACCAGAACCAATGCTGGAAAGCTGAAATAAGGCCAGTCACATCTAATTGTGTATGTTAGTGTTTTATGTGTTCAAGAGGGAACCAGAAGTCGACAGCAATAGTGGAATATATAAAAACGGTGGAGTAATGGCTGCCTCTGTAATTAGAATTTAATGTTGCAATGGGCATAAAACCTCTCAGTAAATGCATCTCTGAAAATTATTTTTTAGTAATTTAAATTGCCTAGTGATTTTGTTTCCTGTAAACAGGCAAATATCATTCTTTACATCTAGGTGAAATACTGGCAAGCGCTGAACAAAGGTGTACTGTAACATTTTTAACCGGGCACTCTTGTGAGTGTCAGTGAGTTGGGGTGGGTTCCTTTGATTTGGGCAACACCATACAACCACCAAGAAGAACTGAAGACAGTTACCTGACATGACTTAAGTAACTGTTGAAAAATGATTTTAAGTTTATCATTGTTCTTATTGAATACTGGCCTTCACAAGCTGCCAGACACATTATCCTGATGCCAGACTGATGATTTTATGCTTTATTTAGATAGACTATTGCACATCATTTTCTTGAGCGAAACCTTGAACACTTTTAACACATTCACTTGATAAAAAGGCTTGATTTGTCTCCCGTTTTATGAGGTGTATGAAGTGAAGAAAAATCATTTTAATATAGTCTTGATAAAAGTTGCTTTTGTAAAGAAATGGTACAAAATGTAAAGACAATGAACACAATGATGTTTAGTAAAGTATACTTAATTATCAATTTAAATAAGCCTAAGTGTGTTACTGTGGCCTGTTTAAAACACAATCCGGCCTTGTTTAAAAAGATGCACATAGCTCATAGCATCCAGTGCTACCATTACAGTGTCAATCAATTATGAGGTGCCAATTATTTTTTTTCTGCCCTGCCATTACTGATATGTCAAATGATTCATTGTTATATTGTAGTTATATTCCATGTCCTCATGTCAGAGACAGGTTACAAGCCCATTTAATCACATTCGCAGACAAGTGTGTGTGTGTGTGTGTGTGAATCTACTGTGTGTGCAGAAATGCCCGTCAAAGCGATGGTCCGCCCATCACTCAAACAAGTGTCACTCCTGTTCTGTCCTGTGCCTGAATCTTTAGATCAGAGGAGCAAAGTGTAGCTAGCTGTGGATGGATCCAAGTTAGTGCTTGTTTGCGGTCTGTCATTCTATGTCAGACAGTTGGAAGATCTATTTACTTTCCACCTGTCATAGTTCTCAAACTGAGGGACTGTATAGCGCGTCAGTAAACAATGTGTCCAACATGTCACTTTGTGTTTATTTGGTTTTCGCTACACGCTACACAAAATCAATGTCTCCTGTCGGTAGAGATAAAATACCTGCTTATATCTGCTTACAAATATCGACCTCATTGTTAATGAACCAATTTAAATAGGGAAAAAATTAATGAACATTGTCTTGTAAACAGGGCTGTCAATTTGATGCGTTCATTTAGCCCAATTAATTCTAAAGAAAATGAAGCAATACAAAGTCTAAAGCACAGATCTAGATTTATTTGGGACTGACTGCTCTTGACTAAGCAATTGACAGGCTTTCATTGAGTGATTTAGAAAAAAAAACATTTCATGTTTTCCAAGGCATTATAATAATATTGCATTTATCCTTGTGTGTTATTTTTTATTTGACCTTAAAAGTATATATATATGATTTAGCTGTTTAATTTGTAAATAATGCATTTTATTTGATTACAGCTTGTTTACAGCTCCATTTACAAGATGTCTTTCTAGTGATCATTAGAAATCGTTTCAAGACATCATTACATAAACAGTTGCTATTTACTGACAGTTTCAGGAGACTGTTGATGTTGCCAGCTGACCTGCATTTGTCCATTGACCATCTGTTGTGTCTTAAATTAACACTAGAAATTCTCACAAAATAAGAAATCGAAGCGTCTGTGCATTCCAGTCTGCTTTAACACATTACTTTTAAAGCCGTCAACCTTGTAGCTTTAGCAATAACCTCACATGGCTTTGAAATAGCAGAGATTAGCAAAAGCCATATATAGAAGAGACAGAGAGCAGATTAACCCTGTTTTAACAGCATCCTGTGGGAATGACTGAATGTCCCTCTGGAACCCCTTCAGAGACCACAGTGCTCACACTTCCGTACCTTTGGCAACACCTGCAATTTAGTTTAAAACTGACCGTGATTGCTCGTCTAGTTTGGAAATAATTTTTCCTACACAAATCCAAAGCTTATTTTTTAGTGAGTCTCTAAAAGCAGAATCTGTATTAGTTGCTGTGGGTGACATTATTCTATATCATTTACTGCATGTAAACAAAGAAACATGTGAACAAAGAAAATGTGCTAATTTCTAAAGTAATTATTGTTGTTTGTATTTAACAAACATTGTGCAATTTGGAAACAAACCCTGTGTATTAGCATTAGAATCAAGTTTAATATTGTATCCATATTGCATCAATATACTGTATTCTTGAACAATTAAGAATTTGATTCAGATGATTGTGATTAAAGTGTAAATACATTTCTCATATTAAAGTGGAATATGTTCTTGCCATGCATTGTAATTCTGTGCCATGTCATGACCCCATCATGACCTGGTTTTGGAGTTTATTGCCCATGAAATAGACTGACCTATTCACTCATTACAAATGAAGAAATCTGCTTTAGTTATCCTGCATTTGTGCCTAAATTATTTAGGTAGAGTACAAAAGAACATGACCTTTGGATAATGTTACAGAGACATAACACAAGGTTAATGAGGAATACAAAGAGGCCAAACTGATTACAGGTGAGGAATCAGTGGAGGCCAGTGAGGTGATAAAACAGATAAAGGAATGGGCACCTTAAATTTTTCCCATTAGCTGGCTGGGTCGCAGGGGAATTGGGTTTGATTCAGTGCCCGAGATGAACAAGGCATTCTGGGAAAATGATTCAGGATGACGAAGATCAGTGACAACGGAGAGGGATAATCACAGGCAAATCACAGCCATCTGCTCTCAATTGCTTGTGCCATCCACGTGCAAGACGGAAGTCAATCCCATAATCCTTACAATCTGCACCAGGTTGTCATAATCCATACAGCAACCTTACCATCCATTACCCCCATTATCTAAGACCCCCCATGAAAAAGCACCTCAACCACATATCCAAGCACTTAACCCAAATCCTGTTCATCCACCCTACCAGCCCTCTAGAACCTCAAAGACAGTTATCACATTATTTCTGACACCTCTCTACATCATCCTTCGGAATGGCATCTGAGGACACATAGGTCTTCCTCTGTTGATTAGATTAGATATAGGATCACAAACCCCTTCAGGCCTATTGTTGGCTGATAATGTATAATCTGTGGTGAGTAGAATATTGAACTAAAAAAAACTGTGAATTATGATGTGAATAAGATGAATGTTGTTTTTAAAATTTTTGAATGCTGACTTACGACTTTGAATGAAAGGATTTATTAGATTGTATTTTGACATATACAATTTCGGGTTGGGTTTATTATGTAGAAAGTATTAAAAGCAAAATGTTTCATTCTATATCTTTTTGGAATGTCATTGTGAATGACATTTTTAGCCACAGTCGTGCCCTAAACGCATGTAACCTATAGGAAACTTGAGCTATAACTAGTAACCTTTTTGCCACAATCATCAATATATCCTCTAGTAACACATTGATGTCCCACATCCCTACAATCAGCTTATGTTCAGGTTTTTGATTTTCTTTCTAGTCATAAATTACAAACCTGATGATGTTTTGATTTAGTGAGGGATGCACTACATTATCTATTTAACATATGCAGTTCTGTTCTGTCTTAGGAATTCAATTCAATTGTATTTCTGTCAGACTCACTAAATGAGCATGGAAGACATTCCATTTAAATAAAAAACAAAAAGATCTTATTTAACCACAAAGAGGTTCTCCAAGGAATTCTTGCTGGTGTCGTTGTGTTGAATTGAATGTGAGATTCAAATACAAATGCTCCAGGTGACCAAGCTGATGAATCCAATAAGGTAACAAGACCCCCATCTTATTATTAACCCGAGTCTACAGTGGGGGTGCTGTGTCTGAGAGTAAGGTCAATGACCAGCCCCTCCACTCCAGCCAGCTTCCAAAATAAACCTCTAAAACCTGAGAAAATGGAAGAGAAAAAAGCAATTTCCTTCTGGCTCTACCCCAGCAAAGAGGTTTGAGGTAGAAACCTAGATACTGATTTCAAGGACAACAAAACAATTTAGCCTTCACCTTTGCAGAGTCCTTTGGTATCTTTGCATCTGAATTCAGTGTTGTTTCTTTCATGTTTGCTTTTTCTTTTTGATGCTGCGGGCAAACGGTACATGCTTTTGCATTCCTCTGAGTCAGCTGAATATTGTCAGACGCTCCCTGTCCAAAATGGCTTTTTTTTTTGGATTTTTTTTCCTACTAAAAACACACTTATGCCAAATCGCGTCACAGTCGGATCGCTTTGTTGTCTTTCCAGGGACCTGGAGGCAGTTTGATGGCCTGGCGGGCGGCTCTAGGCCAGGGCTCTGGAGTTTTGCATGTTGGGGGTCTCAGGAAACGCTTTATGGCCCTTTCCTTATTTCTACTCTACTCTACTGTACTCTAATCTACTAAGGTCCTTTTCCCTGACTGCTTTGGTTTGCCTAATTAGGTTGTTTACTGAAGCATTATGGCTGAATTTTTCGCGAAATATTGCTATTTTTTTAATCTGTGTAAACATTTGGGTTGAATATTTCACTGTATTGGTCATTATAGTAGTGAAAGTCTCATGATTCTGATTTATTAAAGGTTTGTGTGCATTAAACCATATGCAAACTTCATAGATTATGATTTTCAAAGTAGTCAGATTCATAATAGCGGTTTTGTCAGTTTTGTGGTCCCTTAATGCAAATGTAATTTGAGATGTGTCTCCATACATTTGTCAGAAATGAAGGGTGGTCTCAATGCAAACAGATTAAATTGCACTTGCAATTTAATCTGATATATCAAGTCTGAATGAAATTATAAAATCATTAACCTCTACACCGTCATCATTATTCAATTTACATGCATACATAACTGCACATTTGCAAATTACCATTTATAGCGTTTGGAAATCTAGTAAATCAGGGTCTCACTGTAATGTTTTTTAATGTTATCCGGTCGTCATGTTGAGTTTAAGACAGCCAACTATTATCTTGAGCTTTTATCACCTGACTAATGTTAAAGTATTGATCGTTCTAGGTCTAGGCATGAAAAAATCTTTAGTTCCCAAAAATCTCAGGGGTTTGTTGCATCACGAGTGTCCTAGTTCTCTTGGAACATATTGTTTAATTTTATCTGAATGTATATGTATATACTGTAGCTTCTATTATTACTGACCTCATTCTGACAGTTGACACACAACAGTTTAATGTATACCCACCAGAATGCTGGAGCTCTTTATTGAGCTGAAAAGTTGATTCAGGGACAGAAGCGAACACATTTACTGAGTAAAGAATTTTCTCACTAAGTAATCTTGGCCCTGTCCTTGACTCATAATATACTGTTAGAATGCATCATTTCGCTCGCTGTTGGGCAGGATAAATCTATGTATTGAGAGTAATTGTTCTCTTAGGAATTTTAAAAGCTTTGAAACAACTGGAATTATAATGCCTTCTCCGTATTCGGCCAAAACAAAGATGAGGATGGCATCTTCTGCAGAAAAGCTTTATTTTTAATCCTTGCATCCATTTTGTTTTTGCACCTTATGGCTCACTAAGAATGGTAAGAGAGACTGAAACCTATGTCTTTAAGAAGGGATTTTTTTTTCACCAGAAGTAGCCCAAGAGGTTTGAACTTAAGTGGGATTAACTGAATGAGGGGAACATAGCCATATTTGTTTACGGATGTCTCCCCTTTTCATCCTCAAAGCATTAGTCTTGGAGAGAGAGGACTGGGAAGTATTATTGCGCTCAGCCAAAGCTGGACTAAAGACGTTCATTATTTTTTGACACAGCTCTTAATACCTTGCTTTGCATGCCTCCATGTTGAGGTTTCAGTGCCTAGCTCTGAGTTGAATCCAAATTCATGCTTTAGGGCATGTAAAAACACTTCTGAACATATGTGGATCATGACATGCCTTTTAAAAATATAAGTAATGCATTTGTTAGCTTACTTATCTATTACTATGGTTTCGTTCTTTTTATAATTTTTAACAAATATATTGCTCTGTATACTGTTGCTCAAATTTAAAACAGTTAAAGAACCTTTTCATTGGTTAATTAGCATTTTGTATATTTATACTTTTATGCAGTCATTTGGTCCAAAGGTCCAATAACCAAACGGTGTAGCACTGACACCAACATGAAATCCAGATACATAACAGAGAGTTGTTATTTGTTATCCAGCATCCAGGATTTGATGTGGCCAGATGCTGAGCCCTCACCTACATCAATCCACCAATCCAGCTCAGAGCTGGATGAAAGGATCAGACCCACTTAACTGCTATATGTAAAAGATGGCAGAGCCCCAGGCTGCATTTTTGGCCTGCATTTGCTGGTGTAGTTATAGCCAGCATCATGATTATGGGTGGCTTTTTTATGATAAGCAGCTTGGGCTTCTTAAATGGCAAGAGGGGATGTACATAAGTGCTAACATCCCTCTGATAAACATATTATTTTATTTTCATGGCCCCTCATGGCTAATGCTTATGTTTATAATGCTTTTTGAAAGGCTTGCCTTTAATGAAAGGCTTTGAGTATGAATGGAACGGAGATGGCAGGCTTGGATCAGGCATGTAATCAGATAGTGGACGTGCATCTTCTGAGCAGACAACAGTTGCAAGGGAAGAGTTTTGAAGTTGTGGTAAAGATGGATAAATATGCACATTCTTGAGTAGTGAGAATTTAGAGGAAATTTATATGGAAGAATTTCCTTCTAAAGTGCTGCTTCAGTCATATTTTCGTTGATGCACATTAGAGGCAAGCTGACTGTTGCAAATTCGAGTCCTGCAAACAAGTAAAAAACAAACAAGTAAGAGTGAGGAGTTTACAATGCTTTCTTCCTGACCGCTTACTGGATATTAAAAATGATGCTTTATGCTGGTAAACCAGGGTCCCTCAAATGCTCTCTTGTGCAGAACATCTCTTGATATTAGCCAAAACACGTTTTCCTTCTTTTATGTATTTTATTAGACAGTTTCCATATCTTTATTGAAAGATCTAACTTTTTAATATGAGCATTGCTTATGGCACTTGTAAGGTTTAATGAAAGGACCAAAATGTCTTAGAATCTCTGATGTATGATAACAAATTATTTAGGATTACAGCTAAAGATTGCAGGAAAACTACTGCATAGGTCAAGAAGCAGATTGTTGTGTATCCCTGATAGAGACTAAACGAAGAAATATTGAGTAAAAGCAAATATAGCTAGTAATCCAAGCTAATGACAGGGCAGGCAGTATTATTCAACAGTCATGTCCATGTGATGTAGAAGGGACAAAATGGCATCTGTTTAAGTGGCTGTCGTCAATGTGCAGAAATGGAATGAATCCACACTAGGAAATGGGATTGCAGTCACGGTAATAACACTTGACAGATACTGGAGCGAGATAGCATACGTTATGTGAAAAGGAGACATTTTCAAAGATTTTAGTGCTTATTTAAAGTGTGTACGTGTGCTGGCATGTATGCAATGTGTGTTTGCTGTATGTGAGTTTTACGAAGCTAATCGAAGTTAGCCCAGCATTGCTTTCGATGCTAATGGTTGTTTGAAATGGTTTTTTGAAATGGTTGTTCTAAGAGCTATCCACTAAATCTCTCTGATAAAGATTCCTAATTCATGCCAATCATTTGCAATTTCTTTTTATCATATTATCTGTCATAAATCACTGACAGAGATAGAAGCAAACACTTCCTGAGATGATGATGATGATGATATAAGATGACATCTTATGTTCCTGTATCACAGCTGGTAAAGTGTTATATTTGCAGTGCAAAGGTCATACGTTCAATTCTCAGGGAACACACATACTGATTAAATGTATACCTTAAATGCACTGTAAATCGCTCTGGAGGAAAGTGTTTGCCAAATTTGTAAATGTAATGATGTTTATTATTATAAAAGTGCTATAACCTCTGTGTGTTCATGATCATACTACGCTGGTGCCCCACGTTTCTCCTTTAGTAAGCGCTAAAAGGCCTAAAATATTCTGTGGTAATTTACAAAGAACAGTACTTTTTACTTTAATTTTTTTTTTTGTCACTGTTCCAATCCCAGGTCCTTCTGGGCAGATACACTTACACAGACCCCAAACAGATGTAATGTAATTTTTTTTTAAAGGATATTTTGCCATGTTTTTTAGGCTACAATTTTTAGGGCCCAGGTGCCTCTTAGACCCCAAACAGTTGAAACTCTTCTTCTTGCTGTTCTTTGAAGTGGGGGGGCATCTGCCTCGGCAGGGGGTCATGCAGATGAGGAGATGTGTAATTTAGCCGTCCTTGCACACGTCTCATTAGCGTGAGGGTGGAACCTTTGATTACTCATTATGGTTAATTATCATTCAGTTAAACAAGGTCAACAGGCTTGATAACCTGTTCATCAGCCTCTTAGGGAATTGCATTTTAAGCTGCTCATCAGGACAAAAACAGGAAGTTACTGTGCTCTCTCTGGATCTTGAGGCTGTTGAGACAGATATGCATGCCAGTTCCTCAGTGGAAGGTATATTAGCTATATAAGACATCTCATGTGGTGACTATCTACCTATTCATTGGAGTAGTCAGAAAAAGTGAATGACAGGAAATGCGTGCGGGTTGCCTCAGATGTCGTTCCTCAGCAGTGCAGATTGAACAGTGTGGGAGATTACATTTGATCTGGTGTCTGTTTACAAATTCTTAGTGATAACAGAAATGACTTGGTAAATAACACCAAGCAAATTGTCTTTCAGAAGATACTTTGCCCTGCGTAACTGCTGCTCTCAATTAAGTCAGCGATTGATTTTAATGGGATGAGGTGGATGATTAGTCAGCATACAACGAACTAAAGGAATGTGGGGCTAGTCTAAAATGACCTGCTAATAGAGGTCACAGTAATGCTTCGGGTCTTCATACGATGTATACACACACACACTGTAATCACTCTGTAGCTTTGCAGGCATTATTAATAAGTGTTCCTATAGCTCAACTGGTAGAGCATTGTGTTAGCAACACAATGGTTGTGGGTTAAATTCACAGGGAACACAAGTACTAATCAAATGTATACCTTGAATTCACTGTAATTCGGTTGGGATTAAAGCATTTGTCAAATGAATAAATGTAAATGTAATAAGGGACAGTTTTTTGGCTCTTAAGTCATGGATAATGACATTTCAAGTCTACAACTGTAAAGCACATATTCAGAAAACACAAAATTTTGATTAAATGATTTGGCGAAGGTTCTGTAGCATGTTGCTGCGCTTTAAGCAGGTAATGAGGTCATCTGCTGCTTAGCATGCTGTGATCAGCCTCTTTATTTTTCTCTCTGAAGTTGCATAAGGAAGAATCAATCATTTTTTAAAGCAAAAGAACAGATTCAGTCAACAGCTCCTTAACAGCACTTATAATCAACAACAATTTGATTTAAGATGCATTAAATGCATTGAATAATGCTGCAAACTAAATTAAGTTATTGTGTTTAGCACTAACTCTGTGGGCCTGTTTGTGCTATTACCTGATTATATTATTTTTAAATCAGTTGCTAAAACAATGCAGACAACATGTGCGATAATTGTTGTCGCAATTTATTCTTAGTTAATTCTCTCAGAGTGTGTGTACATCAAAGGCGTAATATTTGTTACACGTAAGAGTGGTTTAGCTTCTCTCAGCCAGACAGGAAATCTTGTTGAACCTGCAGTCTACAAAATACATAAAGCACCTCAAAGCCTCATTCCTGAGTTTGGTATTCTGATGGGTTGGCAGGTGAGCAGTAATTGGACTGTAATGAACAGTCTCTTGTGCTGTCTAATGGGATATTGTTCTGCTTCACCTGCTAAACATTCAATATCATACATTATTGCTATACTTATACTACACTCAATATTCAGAAAGAGGAGACTCTGGATTTATGGTTTAACTCTGTTCATTATATGCAGTTGTTTCTCTACTTTCTCTAGTTGTTTTTACTATCTCTTGCTGATGAAACGGGGCTCTCTCTCTCTCTCTCTCTGTCTGTCTCTCTGCACAGATTAAACTGAAGCACTCAGCATGAAATTAGGAATCGATTATTGCAAGTCCTCTGTGCTTGGTTAACCTCCTTCAACACTGTGTGTATGTGTGTAAGTGTTTAAGGGCACAAACACATTGCCCCAGGTTACCCATTAATTCCATCAAATCCGTGCAGGTGACACCTCTGTTTAAAGATTTACCGTGATAGTACTGGAGACCCCAAAGACGCAGAGAGCTCAAGATCCGACAGAGGTGAAATTACTCTCTTTTTAAATCAACATTAAGAGTGTCTGTTCTCTCTCCTCACCTGAGTGACTGTGAGCTGCGGTAGATGAATCACAAAAAGCCCTCAGAATCTCCAACTGCCCTGACTCGACTGTCAATGGGAACAAAACGTCTTGTAGATAGTGATGAGATTACATGGAGAACAAATTGAGACTTTGCTTAGGTCTGTAAGTTCTAACATTAAATTTCTGAATGAAAGGTAATTATCTTGCATATGTTTGCTAAAGAGTTTTAAGGGATTTATATTTTATTGGTGTTTTAGAATGTGAAGTCTGTGATCAAATTTTTTATTACTCAATCATTTCTGTCTTTCTATTTATTTATTTATTTGCAAATGTGTTTTGTGGGAATTGCATGCATAACCAGTTGAGGTATAACAACTAAATGGCTTGTTTTATTTTTCTTAGTTTAAAAGGGCAAGCTCTGAGCAATAAAAATCCCTTATTTACTGGCATCAGTATGCAGGAGTGTGACAGTCAAAAAGCAAGCAGGTTACTTAATCCGGTGGCTATTACCATAATCATTGTTAACAAAGTATGAAAAATCCATCTTACAGCATCGTCGTAATCTGCCAAAGGCAGTAACAGCATGTGTGCTCTCAGTTTCTCTGTCACAATCAAGTAAGTGTTAAAAGCGGATGTTGGTTCAGTATTTAAGAGCTATATATACAAAACCTCAACCCATGTCTGACAGTTTTTCATTTGTAAAGCAGTAGGGCAGTTCATGCTTTTAACACGTCAAGCTATTTCCAACTTCAAAGCGATTGCTAGGGCTTCAAACACAACATTGTGTGGCATGAAGCCAATATACTTTGGAATAAGTAGAGTCTTTGAAATGACCCAGAGGAAAAAGTAAAAAAAAAAAAACTGTAACGAAGAAATAAAGGATGGAGAATAGAAGAGATTTTTAGGCAGGCTTGGTGTGGAAAATGTGAACAGGCCCATCAGGCCCATTGAATGTAGAATTTCACCCCTTTTTAGACAAAAACTGCAACAATGAATGACATGTAAAGGGGGAACAACTTCAGAAACTTTCTTGAGAAAAAACTCATCAATTAAAAGATATTTAATCTTTAACAATATAAAATGTACCATTTACAGTAAAGACGGTACAATATTACATACAGTATAAAATTATTAATATATTATGGTATTATGTATATAATATATAATATATATATGTATATATATATATATAT